>SKCR01010936.1:0-99781 GCA_019454045.1 Zanthoxylum bungeanum | reverse complement strand
ACGGCAAGACGTAACGCCCCATAGACCCTAGATTCAGGGTCAGAATATTAGCATGGATCAGCATATTTGGCTCTAGTTCAGTGGCTTGGGGGACGACGTGATGTAACGCCCCAATCCACAGTGTTTAGGCATATGGGGGGACAACGAGACGTAACACCCCCATGCGTCAGATTTTCTACAAATATTCAGATATTTCAGATGAGATTTTCACAAACTGGTTTTCAGGGAGATTTTCAGAGATATGGTTTCAGAAATGATAGTTTTATGAAAAGGTTTTCCAGAGAAACAGTTTTATGAAAGAGTTTTAGAAAGAACTCAGTTTTCTAGAAAAGTTTAGAGTTTTACAGACATAAAAAAGTTTCCAGAAAGTTTCACAGAGAGAGATCGGTTTTCATATACGAAAGAGTTTTCGGAAAAGATTGTTTTTCCTGAAGATGATTTCGATTTTAGAAACAAATGAATATTTTGTAAAGTATTCCAGTTTCCATTTTAAAATGTCCACTCACTAGGTCGTTCAAACGATCTAACCCCCCACTCTCAGTTTCTCTATTTTACAGGTATACTCGAAGGACGAGCTCGAGAGGATGGATACTGATGGCAGTCACTAGGGTGTTTGAGTCCACAAGGTCGAGTCTGAGCTGTAGTTCAGTCAGAGTCTAAGTAAATATATCCATCATACATGTTGTATAAAGAGATTGCGTACGTAATGTGTTAAAAGTATTCACTATCAGAGTTGTAATGTGAAGTATTATTGAGTATATAATATAAGTAATAAAATGCTTTGATGTTATTGAGTTGGGCAATGGTCTCATCATGCATGAGTTTATATTTGAGATGAGATTAGTAGTAGTCAGAGAGTCAGAGGCTCATGGGGCCTATTCTCTATCGGTAGTATCTCCTGGAGGCGGATGTTACAAAGATGGTATCAGAGTCAGGTTTAGGAGTCGGTGACTGTAGTGGGTAGAGTGTTGGGGTCTTGTATATGTAGAATGTCAGGGATACTAGTATGCGAGACACTACCTCTCCAGTATCTGATCCTAGAGTACGTCCTCAAGTATTATAGACAAGTTAGTAAGAATTCCCAAGCTATTCGAATATTCTTCCTTATGAAAGCAACCATAATCCTTGTCCTAGTTGAAAATCCTTTCGTAATTATTCTAGTTTATTACCAGAAGTTCAGAACAAGCTATGAAAATAGATAGTAAAGTACTAAGAATTTCACTCAGGGGGGAGTAAAAAAAGAAAGAAAAGGTTATAAGAAAAGTAAGGAATGATGTCCAGATACTTAAGGTAACCAGGGGCAAAAAGAGTTAGAGATACAAAATGAGATAATAATAAAATGCCAGAACTCATAGTGGTAAGGGGAACATAATAAACTTGAGCAAGAATAAGATGTCGAGTATATCCAAGTAAGATTTCTTCCTTCCTCAGAAAATTCTTTCAAACAGATCCAATAGTCTTTGACTACCTCGTATAGATAGCAAGTTTCCCGCATCACGAATGATAGTCAGAAAGATAAAAGAAGCAAGAAATCAGGATGAGTCGTGGAAGTTTTCAATAGACTCGAGGTGCTAAAAATGACGTAGAGACTCTAGACACCCAAACCCATGCTCGTAAGAAAATCAAATGAAGGTCGTAAGGAAAATATGATCAATGGTATTAACCAAAGAATCCGATATAAATAAGGCCTTGATCTACCCAGATTCTAGCCCCTCAGTAATACCGGTCAAAGAAAATTATCCTGACAGAGTCTATCTCATACATATTCATGAGCGGAAAATATATTAATTTTTTTCGCCCCTTTTACTTAATATTTTTTTATATTTTCTTGAGTTTTATGAATGTTTTGATGTGTTTTTGTTTATTTTACAGATAAAATAAAATCAAGACTCAATGGAATCAATTGGATTGAGTTGATTCATGTTCCAGATGAAAGAAGACTCAAGAATCTACAACTTTGATGTTCATAAGAATTTCAAATTCTGAAGTTTTCAAGACCGAAATCGATGAAACATCCAAAGTGAGTTATTGGTAATTATTAAAGTCATTATCAAAAACAAAAAAATGGAAAGTGACAATTTACAATTGTCAAACTTCCACCAAACATGTGGAGGATTTGGTGTCATGTTTGGTGCCATGTTTGGTGTCATGTTTGGTGGAGATATTGGAGGAGAAATTGGTGGAAGCCTTTATATTTGCCTATAAATAGCATGCCAATTTGATGTAAAACTCATACGTTCTTCTGGTGTATTGTTTGTTTAATTTTAGTTTTATTGTATTTAATTTTTATTTTAGTAATAAAACTTTTTTGTTTTACTTAAGCATGAGTAGGTAACTTCTTTCTGCTGGGGTGAAAAGTGAAACTTTTATTATTATAATTTAGATTAATCTCCCTTATTTTATATATATAATTATCTTAAAACCTGACTTAATTAGATACTGCATTTATGGTCGATTGGACTTAATTAAATTAATTTTAACCTGACTTAATCGGACTCCGCATTTATGGTAGGTTGGAATTAATTAAAATATGACTTAATCAAGATACCGCATATATGGTCGGTTGGTAATATAATATAAATTTATATATTATAATAAGGGAGATTTCTAGATTTTAAATAATAAAAGTGGATCCCCAAATCCCAGAATTTTATTTCATTGTTGTAATTTTTACTTTTTAGTTTTTAACTTATTGCATGTTGTTTTATTTATTTATGTCTTTAATAGTCCTATGTATGTATTGTAACTAAATACGATATCTGAGGTTGTGATGAATTCCAATATCAATGGTTTTATAAGTTGATTGTCTTGTGTCTTGTATAATATTTTGGTTTATTTATTGAGTCTTAAACTTAATGCTTCTTATTAATTGGCCACTAATAAGATTGATTTGGAAACTTAAAATGAACTTGACAAAGGGATTTTAGGTTTCAGCCTTAGACTCAATAGCTCACGATCTCACACTAACCTTAGAGATTTCCTTCTAGGATAGACATATACATGTCGAGCGTAGGTAGCCATAATTGAAATTTAATCTTAATGAATTCAGAGTTTCTTGGTTAACAAAGACATATAGTTAATTGTGTTACTTTGAGTGTTTGCATCTGACCATCGACAGAGGCTTTTGCATATCTTCGTGTTCCAGGTTAATAAACTGACATATTACACAAACAAAGATAATCACTTCACTTCATTCTTTAGAATAATATTGGAAGGATTCACAACCCTAGATAGTTTCATAATATTGATTACTTTTAGAATTTACTTTTGCATTGTTTTAATTACTTGTCGTTAGTTAAAATCACCATCCAAACAACAATCAATTTTTAGATACTTGTAGAAATTTAACTTCAATAAATTAATAGCACATGTATTAAGTCATCGTGGGATCAATACATTTTATATTACTTGAGCGATACGTGTGCTTGCGTTACGTGTGTGATTCACCGATCAAGTTTTTGGCGTCGTTGCCAAGGACTTATTTATCTTTTACTATTAATTTTAGGTTAGATACTTTACTTGTGTATAAGTTGCTTTTACTTATTATTTTTGTTTTCTTGTGTTTCAGGTTCTCAAACACTACATGAGAAGAAGCAGAAGCTTTGAAATCCGTCCGCTTGACCCAGAAATTGAAAGAACTATCAGACAATTGAGAAGGGAAATACGAGAAGATCAAGAAGCACTAATCAACATGAACAATCAAGAACTTGAACCTTTGGAAGTAGCACCACCAATTCCTATTCGAGATAGAACAATTCCGGTGGTTGACGGCTTCATATCATTTATTGTACTTCCTCCCTTACCTGCAAATACTCGTGACATCAAAACATGCATTCAAATGATACAACAATCAGTTCAGTTTGGGGGAAGTGCAATTGAAGATCATAATACCCAAATCAGCAACTTCCTAGAAGTTTGTGGCACATTCAATTACAACTGAACGGGAGAAGAAGCAATGCGTCTGCGTGTGTTCCCATATTCCTTGAAAGATAGAGCTAAGGCTTGGCTCCATTCACTACCAGCAGGTTTCATAACCACTTGGAACAATATTTCCACCAAATTCCTTGCAAAATACTTTACCCTAGCCAGAACATCAAAGTTGAGAAATGACATCACATCCTTTGTGCAACATGACTCAGAATCCCTCTGTGAAGCATATGAAAGATACAAAGAATTACTCTGAAAATGTCCTTGCCATGAAATTGTAAAGTGGCTTCAAGTCCAAACCTTCTACAATGGACTTTCTAGATTGATGAAAACTACAATTGATGCGGCTGCTGGAGGAGCTTTAATGGCAAAAGGAGAAGATCAAGCTTGGGACTTAATTGAAGAAATGGCTAACAATAATTCCTTGTGGCCAACAGAGAGAAGCATGATCTATCGAATAGCATGAATCCAAGAAGTAGGAATCACACAGCTGTGAATTCCAAGCTAGATTAGATATGCAAATGTTTGGAAACTCTTAGCATGCAAGTTAATGCTGGATCCACAAGTTCACCATATGGAGCAGCACCAGTGGCAGAATCTTACAACCAATATGATGAGACTGTGAACTATGTCAGCAACTTCAACAGACAGAGAAATAATCCATATTCCAATACCTACAACGCAGGTTGGAGGAATCATCCCAATTTCGCATGAAGCAACACTTCAGGGCAAATGAACAATCCACCACCCAGATTCCAATATTAGAATAAAGGCTAGGAGTATGAAAAAGAACCATGAGTAGAAGAAGTGCTTGCCCAGATTAAAAAGCAAGAAGCCAAATACGATGCTTTAGCAACTGTGGTTAAAAATCAAGCATCTTCTATAAAGCCAAATATGACGCTTTGCCCAGACCGCAAGGTACCATTTCTAGCAATACAAAATCAAATCCAAGGAACAGAGAGAAGGAGTAATGTCAAGCCATCACTTTGAAAGCGGCATTGAAATTAACAAAGATGCTGGAGTCAAGGCATCTACTGAGGAGGTTTCAAAAGAAATCAGCGAAGTAGAAAAGAGGCAAAAGACAATGATCAAGAAAGATTTACTCAACCTATTTTCCACAGCCGTCTCCAGAAAAGCAAATTGGACAAGCACTTTGCTCGATTATTGGAAATTTTCAAAAAGCTGCATATCAACATGCCCATTTATGTTTAATTCATGCAAGATATTTTGTCACGAAAGCAAAGATTGGGAGATTACAAACTATAACACTGATAGAAGAATGCAGCGCCATCATTCAGAGGAAGCTTCCCCCAAAGTTGAAGGATCCTGGCAGTTTCACCATCCATTGCACCATATGAGAACATTACTTCGGTAAGGCTTTGTGTGATTTAGGTGCTAGTATTAACTTGATGCCTTTATCTATTTATAGGAAACTGCAGCTTGGAGAAGCAAAGTCCCCATCAGCCACTCTACAACTTGCTGACAGATCACTCTCATTTCAAAGAGGAGTAATGGAAGATGTGCTTGTCAAAGTCGACAAATTTATTTTCCTAGTAGATTTTATTATCCTGTACATAGAGGAAGACAAAGACGTACCCATCATCCTCGGAAGACCATCTTGGCTATAGGTCGAACCATCATTGATGTACAAAAAGGTGAACTAACCATGAGGGTGCATGACCAAGAAGTAACATTCAATGTTTTCAAAGCCATGAAATTTCCAAATGATGAAAATGAGGAGGAATGTTTCAGACATGATGTAATAGATAGTATCATCCAGAACACAGATACAATGCAACTTTCCACTGAAAAACTTGAAGCATGCATCACCGACATGACTGACAGAATTAGATGATGATATTCTGGAATGCATCAACTACCTTGATGGAGCCTCTCGCTTCAGATCGACACCACATGTGGAAAGCTTGGAACTACAGAAAAAGAGCGAATCAAGCCCTCGATTGAAGAACCACCACAGCTGGAACTAAAGCCACTTCCGAGCCATCTCAGGTATGCATACTTGGAAAACTCTTATGATTTACCTGTGATTATTTCTTCGGTACTAACATGGGTGCAAGAAGATAAGTTGTTGAGAGTGTTACGTGAGCACAAAAGAGCTATTGGCTGGACTATAGCAAACATTCAAGATATCAGTCCATCATTTTGCATGCATAAAATCATGATGAACGACGAGTACAAAGCCACAGTGGAGCATCAACGAAGGCTGAATCCAATCATTAAGGAAGTAGTAAAGAAAGAAATAATCAAATGGTTGGATGCATGCATCATCTACCCTATCTCTGACAGCTCTTGGGCGAGTCCTATGCAATATGTACCCAAGAAAGAAGGTATGACTGTAGTTACAAATGAAAAGAACGAGCTGATTCCAATAAGGACAATGACTAGATGGAGAGTGTGCATGGACTACAGGAAGCTAAACAAATCTACACGGAATGATTATTTCCCGCTACCATTCATTGACCAGATGCTAGATAGATTGGCGGGGCATGATTTCTACTACTTTCTGGATGGATACTCGGGGTACAATCAGATTGCCATCGCCCTAGAAGCTTAGGAAAAATCCACTTTCACATACCCGTATAATACTTTTGCATTCTGCAGGATGCCATTTGGACTTTGTAATGCTTCTGTCACATTTCAACGTTAATGATGGCTATCTTTTCAGTATTTGGAAACTCGTTCGACCACTGCTTGCAAAATATGGAACAAATGTTACAAAGATGTGAAGATACTAATCTGGTACTGAACTGGGAGAAATGCCACTTCATGGTGTAGAAAGGCATTGTCCTGGGACATCGGATCTCACAGAAGGGAATCGAGGTAGAAAAAGCAAAGATTGAGACTATAGAGAAACTACCTACACCATCATCAGTCAAAAGGATTCGAAGTTTTCTTGGGCATGCAGGATTTTACAAGAGATTCATCATAGACTTCTCCCAGATTTCTAAACCATTATGCAATCTGCTGGAGAAAGACGTGTCTTTCCACTTCACCAAGGAATGCCACCATGCTTTCGAGATCTTGAAACAAAAGTTGGTCTCTGTTCCCATCATAGTAGCACCAGATTGGATGCTCCCATTTGAAGTGATGTGTGATGCCAATGATTTTACAGTAGGTGCAGTTTTGGGACAACGAAAGGCGAAAGTTTTTCATACCATTTACTACGCCAGCAAAAATTTGAATGAAGCACAACTCAACTACACAACAGCTGAAAAGGAGTTGCTCGCAGTTGTGTTTGCTTTTGATAAATTCCGCTCTTATTTGTTGGGTCCGAATGTGGTGGTCTACACAGATCATTCAACAATCAAATACCTGATAATGAAGAAAGATGCCAAGCTCAGATTGATTCGTTGGGTGCTTCTATTGCAAGAATTTGATGTGGAGGTTTGAGATAGGAAGGGGAAAAAAAATCAAGTTGTAGATCACTTGGTGAGGTTCGAAAATGGAGGTACAACTGGCAATGAACTGACAATTAATGAAACTTTTCTGGATGAATAGTTGTTTTCCATCAAGTAGCAGGACGTCCCGTGGTATGCTGACTATGTGAACTACATAGTATTGGGGAAATGGAAGTTGGAATGGACACATCAGCAAATAAATAAATTCTTTAAAGAAGTCAAGCATTATATCTGGGATGAGCCGTACCTATTCAAATGTTGTGATGATTAGCTATTACTGTGTTGTGTACCATAAGATGAGGTTAATAGTGTCTTACAGCATTGTCATTCATCACCATATAATGGACACTTCAGCGGAGACAAAACTGTGGCCAAAGTGCTGCAATCAGGTTCGTTCTGGCCCACCTTGTTTAAATAAGCTCACTTATTTGTTCTTCAATGTGACAGGTGCCAGAGAACGAGAAATATTTCGACGGGAAATGAATGACCTCTTCAAAGCATTCTCGAAGTGGAGATATTTGATGTATGGAGGATTGAATTTATAGGACCCTTTGTTCTATCATATGGAAACCTGTACATTCTGGTTGCAGTAGACTACGTCTCCAAATGGGTTGAAGCAACAACACTACCATCGAATGATTCCAAAGTGGTTTTTAAATTCCTCAAAGAATATTTCATTCACTTTGGAATACCTCGAGCGATCATCAGTGATGGTGGCACACACTTCTACAACAGATACTTTGATACACTCATAGCCAAATACGAAGTTACTCATAAATTTTCCACTACTTACCATCCGCGGTCTAGTGGTCAGGTTGAAGTTTTCAACAGAGAAATTAAAAGAATCCTGGAGAAAACTATTTGTTCAACGAGGAAAGACTGGTCCATAAAATTAGATGATGCATTATTGGCCTACCAGACAGCTTTCAAGATGCCCATTGGAATGTCCCCATACCGACTAGTGTTTAGAAAGGCATGGCATTTGCCTGTGAAGCTTGAACATAAAACGTATTGGGCACTGACAAAGCTGAATTTTGATCTGCAAGCAGCGGGGAGAAACGACTCTTACAATTGAATGAATTAGAGGAATTCCACATTCATGCTTATGAGAATGCCAAACTATATAAAGAAAAGACCAAGAAGTGGCATTATCAGAAAATAGTGCGCAGATAACTGGAACCAGGGCAGAAAGTGTTGTTATACAATTCAAGGTTGAAATTTTTCCCTGGTAAGCTGAAATCACGGTGGTCAGGTCCATTTGTGATCACTCAAGTGTTACTCTACAGAGTTGTTGAGCTACATAGCCCAAACTCCAATGATACATTCAAAGTCAACAGCCAACGTGTCAAACACTACTGCAGAGAATCCATCAAGCGTCAAAAAGAGAGTCTCACACTTGCCAATCCAGCCTAACATTTAGGCAGTCATATCTAGTTGATGACGTTAAACTTAGCGCTAGCAGGGAGACAACCCACACAATTTGTGTATATATTGAGATATTGTGTGTTTTATTTTTGTGGGAAAAGTCACAGACATGATGGAAGATGTTCTCATAAAACTTCACAAGCATTTTCATTCTCTCCCTCAAAACTCTCTGATGAAAGTCTACAAAACACGCATTGAAAGAATGAGACTTCTAATGATCAAAGGTATTCCTAGTGATATTCGTTGGATAATTGAAGCACGAGTTCGCTTGGCAGGGGAGTCATTTGACTCTTTCATTTCATTTCTGTCTGGTTTAGGAAAAAGTACCTATGCTAAGAAAAGAAGAGCTAAATGATTATATGCTTGTTATAAATACACACGTTGTACATGCATACTCGTTATTGTTCTTTAGGAATGATGTCTGATAATCGCGACGATAAAATAAAATTCATTAGGGATGACATGAGTAAAGAGCCTTTAGATGATATATCATTGACTCTTGAGACGCATCCCAGTGGATTTGTCTATCACGTATTTCGTAATTTACATACACAGTTTCGAAGAGGAAAACAACAATTTAGTCTCGGAAATCTGACTTTAAAAGACCCTGTTTGCCAATTTATAAGAAAATTGGATGGGAAGCTTATCCTTGACCCATAGAGGTCATTCAAGCTGTTACTACCTGTATATATTATTGTCTTTACATAATAATTGTGATTTTCTTTATTTTTATTCCTTTTATTTTCGCCGACAAGATCCAGACTTTTTGACTTTCACGATATATTTTATTGTTCCTCTAATAATTGTCATTTGGCAGGAACTATGGCAATTATTAATCACCCTTTTTCAGGATCTATAAACACATCTCGTCATTGCTCTCTTCAACACATCCAGATTATAGAGAGTAAAAAAAAACAAAACAAATGGAAGCAACTTCAAGAAGACCAGTTGTTAACAATTGCGTGTTATGTGGGACTAGTTCAGGATCTAAACCAGAATTTGTTGAGGTAGCAAAAGAATTGGGTAGAGTCATGGCTGAGAGGAATATGCACTTAGTATATGGCGGTGGCAATCTTGGACTAATAGGTTATGTTTCAAAGTCCGTACATGAAGGAGGCAGTCAAGTTTTTTGGGAATCATTCCAAAACCTTTGGCGGACGCAAATCTTATCGGACAATCAAACAGAGAGGAATGCATTGTGTCAGGTATGTCTGAATAACTTGTTGAAATGATTAATCATGCTGATGCTTTTATTCTTTGCCAGGTGGCTTGGGCACGATGGAGGAAATTTTTACAGTGATATCTTGGGCGAACTTGAATATACACCAGAAACCAATTAGACTATTTAATTTTGATGGATTTTTGAATTTCTTTTTGTGTTTCTTGAAGATGCCAGGAGAAATGGGTTCCTTTCAAAACTCGTAAAAGATATCCTCTTCACTTTCAGAACAACTAATAATTTAATTGACCAACTCTTGACGTTTGAACCAAATTTTGACCCTATCCTTTCCAAGTTGAACTGATATGATGATCGTGGTAAGAAACGTCGGATAAATCTGGATCTTGACCTTTAGTTTTCTTTTTAGATGTAGATACAATTGACAATTCCACGCTAACTAGGAAGGTGAAATTTTTATCGAACAATCAAACGGAGAGGAATGCATTATGTCAGGTATGTTCGAACGACTTGTTGAAATGCTTAATCATACTGATGCTTTTATTGCTTTGCCAGGTGGCTTGGGCACGATGGAGGAAATGTTTACAGTGATATCTTGGGCGAACTTGAACATACACCAGAAACCAATTGGATTGTTTAATGTTGATGGATTTTTTGACTTTCTTTTTGTGTTTCTTGAAGATGCCAGGAGAAATGGGTTCCTTTCAAAACCCGTAAAAGATATTCTTTTCACTACCAGAACAACCAATAATTTAATTGACCAACTCTTGACGTTTGAACCAAATATTGACCCTATCCTTTCCAAGTTGAACTGGTTTGATGATCGTGGTAAGAAGCGTCGGATAAATTTGGATCTTAACCTTTCATTTTCTTTTTAGATGTAGATACAATTGACAATTCCATGCTAACCAGGTACTATCTTCTAAACTTTTCTTCTTCTTTTTAAGACATTGGGGACAATATCTCCAATTAGGTTTGGGGGATGGGATAATTGGCTAGTATCTTATTTTTATTATTTTTCTGTGTGTTGTTTTTGCTTTGTTATATATATATATAATAAAAAAACAAAAAAATGATATATATATATATATATATATATATACACATACAAAAAAACTAAAGAAAAACAAATTTTTTTTTTAATTTTTATGTTTTTAACTTTACTAACTAAGTGGAATTGTGTTTTGAGATAGCTGAGTAAGGAGTTTCCACTCATGAGACATATCTAAGTTTGATTCGTAACAAGTTAATTTTGTTTATTTCCTTTTGAATTATTTAAAAATTCTCCATAATATGATTAAATTTGATCTTCATATGCTCATTTGACAGGTATTATCAACATATATGATAACGTACGGACATTAGTCGTAAGTGAAAATTTTGTAATTATTCAGTGCTCTGGTTTATTGGAAATAACACCTAAAAGTGATGGAATAAAAAAATTATAAAAAAATTTAAAATAAAATATTGTATATAAATAATTAATCTTGATTTTACTTAGTAACCGGAAATCTTGCCTCAGTAAGCAGTGATTGTTCGAGTCAAATGGTAGAGTCTGAGTTAATAATAAAGTTCCTACTTAGTAACCGGACGTCTTGCCACAGTAAGCAGTGATTGTTTGCGTCAAACGGTAGAGCCTGAATTAATAATTAAATTTCTACTTAGTAACCTGACGTCTTGCCTCAGTAAGTAGTGGTTGTTCACGTCAAACGGTAGAGCCTGAGTTAATAATTAAGTTTCTACTTAGTAACCAGACGTCTTGCCTCAGTAAGTAGTGATTATTCTCGTCAAACGGTAGAACTTTTAACATATGAGATCCGGGCAATTAAGACTGTATGGATGTTTAACATCTAGTGCCCTAAAGCCAACTGGTTTGGGAGTCACTGGCCAAAAAAAAAAGAAAAAAAAGTTCCATTACCAAAGAGTGTGAATTCCAATATAACTTTAGGATAAAAATATTACTCTATTTTCAATTACACATATGAATATTGTGGGCACAATGAGTTGGTTAATGCCTTGTTGGTTGTGTATATGAAGAATGGTAAAAAGTATAAGAGAATTTACTTATTTAGTAATTAAGAAATAAAGAAAACAACTATTAACTTGGATAAGAATTTCAATTTTTAACTTGTTTATTTTGTTTGTGTGATTTATTGTACATTTTATTGACGTTTATGGGTATCGTCGCTGTAAGCCCTCACGAGACTATAACTCGTCCACTAGGGACACCTAAGGGTTTAAAGGCTTGTTACATACGCTAAATGAAACTATGATCCCTACGAAAGTGGCTTAGGTTAATTTATTTTAAAGTTGTTTATTTCATTTTGTTTTGTTGTTTTGCTCGAGGACTAGAAAAATGTTAGGTTTTGGGGTATGATGAGCGGAAAATATATCAATATTTATCGTAACTTTTACTTAATATTTTGTATTGGTTCTCGAGTTTTATGAACGTTTTGATGTATTTTTATTTATTTTACAGATAAAATAAAATCGGGACTCAATGGAATCAATCAGGACGAAAAGTGGAACAAATAAGGGCAAAAACTGGACTTGACATTTGGATTTTGGAGGTTGGAAACTTGAAATGGCGTTCTAACGAAGTACAATTTCGGAAATTTCAACTTTGCGTAATTTTCATATTTTGACCATAACTCTTTACTCCGATATCAGATTGAGTTGATTCAAGTTTCAGATGAAAGAAAACTCAAAGATCTACAACTTTGATGTTCATAAGAATTTCGAATTCTGAAGTTTGCAAGACCGAAATTGATGAAATAGCCAAAGTGTGTTATGTGTAATTATTAAAGACTTTATCAAAAATAAAAAGAAATGGAAAATGACAATTTACAATTGTCAAATTTCCACCAAACATGCTTGCATGTTTGGTGGAGGATTTGGTGTCAGGTTTGGTGGAGAAATTGGTGGAAGCCTTTATATTTGCCTATAAATAGCATACCAAAATTGATGTAAAACTCATACTTACTTTTAGGGAATTTCCTTAGAATACTAAGAAGAGAGTATCTTGTTTGTTTAATTTTAGTTTTCTTGTATTTAATTTTTATTTTAGTAATAAAACTTTGTTTGTTTTACTTAAAGCATGAGTAGGTAACTTTTTTCTGCTGGAGTGAAAGGTGAAACTTTTATTATTATAATTTAGATTAATCTCCCTTATTTTATAATATATAAATTATCTTAAAACCTGACTTAATTGGATACCGCATTTATGGTCGGTTGGACTTAATTAAATTAATTTTAACCTTACTTAATTGGATACCGCATTTATAGTCGGTTGGAATTAATTAAAATTTGACTTAATCAGGATACCGCCTAAATGGTCGGTTGGTAATATAATTTAAATTTATATATTATAATAAGGGGGATTTCTAGATTTTAAATAATAAAAGTGGATTCGCAAATCCTAGTATTTTATTTCATTGTTGTAATTTTTACTTTTTAGTTTTCAACATATTGCATGATGATTTATTTATTTATACCTTTAGTAGTCCTAGGTATATGTTGTAACTAAATATAATATCTAGGGTTGTGATGAATTCCAATATCAATGGTTTTAAAAGTTGATTTGTCTTGTGTCTTGTGTAATGTGTTTTGGTTTATTTATTGAGTCTTAAACTTAATGCTTCTTGTTAATTGGCCACTAATAAGATTGATCTGGTAAACTTAAAATGAACTTGACGAAGGGATTTTAGTTTTCAGCCTTAGACTCAATAGCTCACGAACTCACAGTCACCTTAGAGATTTCCTTCCAGGATAGACATATATTTGTCGGGTGTGGGTAGCCATAATTGGAACTTAATCTTAATGAATTCAGAGTTTATTGGTTAACATAGACATATAGTTAATTCAGTTACTTTGAGTGTTTGCATCTGAAAATCGACATAGGATTTTGCATATCTTCGTGTTCCAGGTTAATAAACTGACATATTAAGCAAACATAAGATAATCACTTCATCTTTAGAAGAATATTAGAAGGATTCAAAACCCTAGATAGTTTCATAATATTGATTACTTTTAGAATTTACTTTTGCATTTTTTAATTACTTGACGTTAGTTAAAATCACCATCCAAAGAACAATCAATTTTTAGATACTTGTAGAAATTTAACTTCAATAAATTAATAGCACAGCTGTAAGTCATTGTGGGATTGATACATTTTATATTACTTGAGTGATACGTGCGCTTGCGTTACGTGTGTGATTTCACCGATCACTTATCTTACATGAGTAATAGACTCTACCAGGACATCAGATACTAGAACGAGAACGTCGACATCCGTTGAGATGTTAAATTATTACCCTATCCTTAACTAGCATAGATAATGATAACCGTAAGGAAGCCCGATGTGTTGGACAATTATGACCCATAGCGTCACTATTTGTAAAAGACATTGTGGTTTTTGTACAAATTAACTACGTGACAATGGAAATTGCTATTTTATCATTTTGTAATTAGATTACTTGAATACATATAAATGATAAAAGTCCTTTTGATTAGTTCCGAATTAATAAGATATAAGACAGTATCAATCCACAGAGTTTAATCATTAAATATCCCTAGTCGTAGTATTATCGAGACTGGACAATCGATAATGCAGAATAGACTAGTATTGCGCTTGTGCGTGTTATGGAAGCGTAACATCATAGTTCTCATATATTTAAGTATTGGATACTTATGCAAGTGTGATAGGAGGTTGTGTTTGCCGATGGTACGGAAACAGCTTCGCTCTGGATAGACCCCGCAGAATCCCTTGGTAGTATGACTATGTGTCTATGGGAATCCGCATCAGGGTAGATGTATTTGGTCTTAACCTGAGACTTGCATCGCTAATACTTGCGACAATCAATACTCTTTGGTTTTGGTTGTCCGGGACTTTAAAAGGTTCTGTGTATGCCTCTTCTGGGTTTATTGAGAATCGTAGTGTATTGGGTATGATGTCAAGACTAGGGATGACAGTGGGTAGGGTATGGTGCGGGTTTTCCATTACCAAACCCGCACCGCATATGTAAATAAATTACCAAACCCGCACCATACCCGTTGCGGGTTTTAATTTTCATTACCAAACCCGCACCGCATATAAAAATAAATTACCAAACCCGCATTGGTACCCAACAGATTTTTTGCCGGTTTTTAAAATATTGAATTACTTTATATTCTTAATAATATAATTTGTTTAATTAAATAATTTATTTTTAATTGCTAGCTGTAGTTTTCACATTTGTTTTTCATTTGACATATACAACATGCAATGTATGTATATACAGTACATAGATAACATAATGTATGAAAGACTCAGTACCATATGTTTATTTTTTCATATAAACATAATTAAAACGAGTTCTTCCCTTTATAATTATAATGATCTAAATTAGCCAACTCAATCGACAATAAGCTAAAAAGTAATCACCAACCTTTGGTCATATTTTTTATGCTAAGTGTAATGAAAGTGATGCTTACAAGGTTCAAGTGGTGTAAGTGTAATGAAGAAGCAGGAAAGCTACTGAAGTTGCAGCAAACACTAGCTTATTTTGCTCCTCTCCCGTTTCTGATTATGTGAACTTCATCCAAATTTTTGCATTATAATTTTATTAACAAGTGTGATTAGAAAAAAAAATAATAGTCATGCAAAAAATCTTCAGTTGGGCAGGTTGTGGGCTGCGGCTGAGTGGGAGTGTGGAACTGTGGATTAGTGTTTTAGGTTTAGGTTTTGTTAGTTGTTTTTATATGAAGGTTTTTTTATATTGTCCTAAAAATATTAATTAATAAAAAATAATATTGCGGGTATGCAGATACCCGCATTTGTTTATTAAATACCAAACCCGCACCGCAACCGCAGCGGGTTCTGCTTTAAATTACCAAACTCGCACCGCAGCCACTAATATATTTACCAAATCCTACCCATTGCGGGCGGGTTTTTGCGGGTTTGTGGGTAAAATTGCCATCCCTAGTTAAGACGGAAGTATCACTTCAGTCATATGGAGATGATGATCACGCAGGGATACAAAACTGGTTCTCTATTATGTGCAACTATCGGGGTAATATGACAAGGTCATGATTATCCGATTATAGAGACTAGTTGCTTGTGATCCGATATATGTTTCGTATGGGGCAGACACTATTCCAGCCCCAGGCCTTGCATGTGACATCAGATACTGGATCGCAATACGCAATACTACGTATACTACGCCTGACAAAGATTATATATGTTGGAGTTTTCTAGGTCAAACCAAGATCATATTAAGCGATGAAAAGTGCGAATACATCAAAGTAAAGTTACGGAATACTCACTTTGATCGGCTTTGCGATGCGATGAACACAAAACTTTTTGCTCCAAGCTTATCCTCTTTGTGTGTTTCGGTCAACCCCTCCATTTGTGTGCTCTAAGCTCCAAGCTTCAATAATGGATTCCATGCTCATGAATGGGTTTCCCTATCACATTTGTACCCTTTGATAACTAGCTCTTGTGAAAATTTGCAATAAATCTTCAAGAATGTGAAGCCAAGTTTCACGCCACTTTGAGAGAAAATAGAAGGCCTAGTTTCGGCCAAGGAGAGGAATGAGAGAGAGAGTTGTGTTGGTTGTTTTGATTTCCAAAAACAAGTTAAAATGATATACCAAAATTAAATAAAATGGTATTAGTCATTCAAGCCATCACACAAGTGTGTTAAACACTCAACCACCTACCAACAACTTCCATCACATTAAAGTGATAAAGTTGACTAGTGATGTGACGCGTGATGTGACTTGTGGGCCCCACTTGATTCAAAATGTGAGTGGGCCCGCAACACATCCCGGGCTCGAGTTCGCTAATTCCCAATTAACGAATTTTTTGTTGCGACGTAATTAAATCAAATTTAATTAAATAATTATGCCTAGCAAAATTACTTTTCACGTCGCTCGTGAATTAATTCTAAATTAACTCGTTCGCCCGAATTAAAATCCAATTATAATTCCGCGTCGAAATCCAATTTCGTTTAAATATCGAATATATTATTTTATAGATTTATTCCAAATTAATCGTTCTCTCTCTTTAAAAAGTATTTTATCCCAGATAAAATATCTTCGTAATTAATCCTAGATTAATTTTCTCTCTCTACTTATTAATCCCAGATTAATAATGTGCGAGTCATACGTCATCGGTGAATCTTCGGGAAGCGACCCATGAGATCCCCGGATATGTTGGCAGTAAATCCGGTCGTCGGACTATCCGAATATGTACGTACCTAGTACTACGTTTTTAGAATTTAAGTCTAAAAGGCACATTAATAAAGTGTAATTATTTAATTTGGAATTAAATAAGAATTAGTATTGAATACAAACGAGTTATTAGAATTTGTTAAATACGCACTTTGAGTAAAATACGCACGTTTTTAGAATTTAAGTCTAAAAGGCACATTAATAAAAGGCACATTAATACGCACTTTGAGTACTTATTCTTAAACGAGTTGGACTCGCGCAAATCAAATAGTTGTTTAAACATTGGATGATCACTTAATCAAAGATTAATTAATTGGATTAGATTGATTGAATAACATGCTTTGTGTGAATACATGGATGTATTGTATGAATAATGTATATCAGATGGATATTAGATGGGTGAGGGCAATTTTGGAAATTGTTGTAATAAATTTAGAATTTATTAAATTGGACTTGCGTGTCCAGCCTTTATCTCTTGACTCTTTGTAATTCTCTTCTCACCAATTCCCCTCAATGTTAATGAGGTTTCTTTATTGTATTATGTAATTGGGTAGAAGTTAGAATAGTGCTAGCCGGGGAGAGGAAATGGAGTGATTTGTTCTAGGAACAATTTGTTAAATATCCATCTGTATATCGTTATTATTTATTCCGCGTCTTATTATACTTTTAGAATGCATGCTTAATGGTGTATGATGAGACCTAATCAAAGATAATAAATTGGTTGCCAATTTAAGCGAAAAACCGTCAATCAAATATTAAGCGTTTTCCTTCCATTGAATGGTTCTTTCTCAAGATCCAAGATTGGCATTGGTTTGTTTGCCAAAGTCAATATCAATGTCCATTGCGAATGTGTTTGAACCATGAAAGCTTTGTTCCATATCGCATGTCTTGGGCAAGTTCTGATTTTTTGGCCAAAGTCAAGGTCACCTTTTGTTCATCGACATGGATTACGAAGTTTTCCAAGGTCAACGGGTCCCGCTTAACTGGAATCATTAAGCTTGTTGAGCCAAAGTCAAGGCTTAGTTGATTCAGAGGAAAAGGTTAGGAAAATATATTGGATATATTGGCATATATATTGTATATATGTTTCGGACTTGGAGGTCCACCTACCGGATCTAGGAATTGGATGAGATCCAATTGATCTTAGAGATCTACCTAGTTAAATATCATACATCTTGTTGGCCAAAGTCAAGGTTGTGTGTTATTTAATGGGATCCTAGCCCACTAGGAAACTAGGTTTCCCGAGTACTCAACAGAGGGTTAAAGAAACGCCGAAAAATAGTGGGAGGCTAGTATTGAATTTGCAATTTCGTTCAAATACTTTCCAATACGCGCTTTCAAATTATTTCGTCATTTTATGTATTTATTAGTTGGACTAATATTTTATTATTTTCTTGTAACAGTTGGACTGTACCCAAAAATCGTTAATTGAATAGTTAGACTATTGCAATTAAGATGGCTGGAAAGATCGGGGTTAGAGACATTATCATGGGCGAAAATGTCTTTAATGGTGCGAACTTTCCTGACTAGGATATGAACCTCAGGATTGTCCTGGGGCTGAGAGCATGCTCTATACGATAGAGAGACCTCTCGAGCCTAAGCCCGAAAATGAGCAGCCGCTTGAGCTTGAGCTTTGGAAGACTCATAACAATGACAACTCAACTGCTCAATCCGTCATGCTCGCTGCAATGACCCCTCAATTTCATCGCCAGAACAAGGGATTGGATCCTTATACTATGATGGCAAAATTGAAGGACCTTCATCGATCTAACCTTAGATCGCAAAGGTATGAATTACAGAAGAAGCTTTTTCGCTCTCGAATGTCAGAGGGTACATCTGTCGAGCACCATATGTCGCAGATGATTGCTGACATCGAACAGCTGGGTCAGCTAGGCATAACCATTGAGGCTGAGACTTCTATAGATTTGATCTTACAGTCTATTCCTGACAGTTGGAGCGGGTTCATCCTGAACTACAATGTGATGAACCAAGACCATACTCTTGTAGCGTTGATGGCAATACTGCGTGAAGCAGAAAAAGAGCTATTGAAGGGTGAAAAGCACGAGGCGCACTTCGCTTCGACATCTTAATCTGCCAAGGCTTGGCCAAAGGCTACTGGAGGTGTAAAGTAGAAGAAGAATAAGAAGAAGGGCAAGGCCAAATCATCAAAGTCTTCTGGGAAGGCTAAGGACAAATCCCAAGATGTCTGCCTACAGTGTGGCAAATGGGGTCACTGGAAGCGTGACTGTCGTGAGTACAAGGCGTACATAAAGGAAATCAAAGCGGGCAAGGCTTCGGCTGCAGGTATGTTTGTTATAGAAATAAACATGTCTACTTCTAGTTTTAAAAATTGGATTTTGATTCTGGTTGTGGTACTCATATATGTACTGATGTGCATGATCTGCAGATTAGCAAGAGACTGGCCTTAGGAGAGATTGACCTCCGAGTTGGAATGGGACTAGAGTCGCCGTTTTGGCCGTTGGGACTATATTTTGGAACTGCCCTCGGGGCATGTACTAAACTTATCAGACTGTTATTATGTACCTAGTTTGACTAGGAATATTATTTCTGTATCTGTTTAGCCCAATGTGGCTATACTTTTGTTTAGAAACACTGGTGTTTTATGTATAAAAATGATATTGAGATATGCAGTGCTGATGTGTATAATGGTCTTTAATTTTGAATATAAATCAATCTCAAACATATAATGTAACAAACGAAAGGCTTAAATTAAGTAACAAAGATGAAACATATATGTGGCATTGTCGTCTATGACACATTAACAAGACTCGCATATCCACACTTTCGAAGAGTGGGTACTTGGACGGATTTGATCCAAATTCATATGACGTCTGCGAATCTTGTTTATTAGGTAAAATGCCTAAACACCTTTTAGCGGTAAAGGTGCATGTGCCATCGAACTGTTAGCCCTCATTCATAGTGACGTATGTGGGCCATTGTCTAGCCAGGCTAGAAGTGGATATGAATACTTCGTAACCTTTACGGAAGATGCATCGCGTTATGGTTATGTGTATCTTATGAGACACAATCGGAAACTTTGAGAAATTCAAGAGTTTCGACATAAAGTAGAAAAATAGACCGGAAAAAAGTATTAAAACATTATGATCTGACCGTGGTGGAGAATACTTGAGCAATGAGTTTCTCGATTACTTGAAAGAGTATGGTATTCTTTCACAGTGAACTCCTCCCGGAACACCTCAATTAAATGGTGTGTCCGAACGGAGAAACCGAACTTTGTTGGACATGGTAAGGTCGATGATGAGTCGCACTGAGCTACCTATTTCCTTCTGGGGATATGCATTGAACAGTGCAATACTTATTTTGAATAAGGTTCCATCAAAGTCTGTTCAACAGACTCCGTATGAAATATGGACAGGAAAGAAACCGGGTTTCTCATTCCTGATGATTTGGGGTTACTGGGCATACGTTAAACATTTGGATGGTACCAAACTTGAACCCAAATCGGATAAGTGTCTATTTGTAGGTTATCATAGGGAAACCAAAGGATATTACTTCTACAACCCACCAGAGAACAAAGTATTTGTTGCTCTACATGCGGTTTTCCTTGAGAAGGAATTTCTAAATGCAGTTTTAAGTGGGAGGAAAGTAGAACTCAATGAAAATCTGAGTGATACTATTCCTGGCACCGATTCCTTAATAGACATGAACAGTTCATCAGGGATGAGACTGTACCACAATCTTCGAATACACAAGAACCGCGTAGGTCGGAGAGAGTCAGAAAGCAACCTGAGAGGTATGGGTTTCTGATCTCACCTCATGTGGATATTAATCTTATTGAGGAAGATGAACCAGCTACGTATGAGGAAGCGATACAAGGTATCGACTCTGGTTTATGACAAGATGCCATGAAATCCAAAATGGATTCAATGTACACCAACCAAGTTTGGACACTGGTTGATGCACCAGAAGGCGTAAAGCCTATTGGTTGCAAATGGGTCTTCAAGAAGAAGACCGACATGGATGGCAATATACAAACGTACAAAGCTAGTCTTGTAGCGAAAGGGTATCGTCAATGACATGGTGTCGATTACGATGAAATTTTTTCACCAGTTGCCATGATTATATCCATTCGGATAATGCTTGCTATTGCTGCATATTTTGATTACGAAATATGGTAGATGGATGTCAAAAACGCTTTCCTTAATGGAAACTTTTTGGAGCATGTTTATATGCAACAG
Organism: Zanthoxylum bungeanum; assembly: GCA_019454045.1. Lineage (NCBI taxonomy): Eukaryota > Viridiplantae > Streptophyta > Magnoliopsida > Sapindales > Rutaceae > Zanthoxylum > Zanthoxylum bungeanum. The sequence goes on along the minus strand of SKCR01010936.1, from coordinate 78,401 downwards.
CCTGAAGGTTTTGTCGTACCAAAACATGCAGACAAGGTTTGCAAGTTAAATCGATCCATTTATGGATTGAAGAAAGCATCACATTCTGGGAACCAACGTTTTGATGAAATCATAAAAGAATATGATTTCGTTCAAAATGAGGATGATCCTTGTGTATATAAGAAGGTTAGTGGGAGCACATTGACATTCATTGTCATTTACGTTGATGATGTATTGCTTATTGGCAATGACATTCCCATGCTACAATCGGTGAAAGCTTGGCTTTCATTAAAATTCTCCATGAAAGATCTGGGAGAAACAGCCTTTATTCTGGGAATAAAGATCTACCGGGATAGATCTAGAAAGCTGCTTGGTCTCTCCCAGAGCACGTACATTGACAAAGTGTTGAAGAGATTCAATATGGAACAGTCTAAGAGGGGACTATTGCCAGTGTCACATGGCGTCACTCTATCTAAGGACATGTGTCCTAAAACTCAAGATGGGAGAGACAACATGAGTCAGATCTCGTTTGTTTCTGCAGTCGGATCGATCTTGTATGTCATGATATGTACACGACCTGATGTCTCCTATGCTTTGAGCATGTGTAGTCGCTATCAGGACGATCCAGGTGATGATCACTGGGTTTCGGTTAAGAACATCCTTAAGTATATTAGACGAACTAGGGATGCGTTCTTAATCTATGGAGATGCAGAACTTGAGGTAACTGGGTTTACCGACGCAAGTTTCCAAACCGATAAAGATGATTGTAAGTCGCAATCTGTGTTCATATTTTGTTTGAACAATGGAGTAGTAAGCTGGAAATCTTCCAAGCAAGAGACTGTTGCCGATTCAACAACAAAAGCGGAATACATCGCTACAGTTGAGGCAGCAAAAGTGGCAGTTTGGATCCGTAAATTCCTAATTGGATTAGGAGTAGTTCCGTTAGTAGCTGAGCCCGTTCCATTGTATTGTGACAATAATGGGGCTATAGCGCAGGCTAAGGAACCGCGGTCTCATCAACAATCCAAGCATGTTCTTCGACGTTTCCATCTTATTTGTGATATCATACATCATGGCGATGTGAAGATCGAGAATGTCGCATCAGATGACAACATTGCAGATCCGCTGACGAAAGTTATTCCTCAGTAAAAATTTGAGCGACATGTACATAGTTCAGGTGTTAGATACTTGAGTGACTGGCTATAGGCCAATTGGGAGATTGTTGGACAATTATGACCCATAGCGTCACTATTTGTAAAAGACATTGTGATTTTTGTACAAATTAACTATGTGACAATGGAAATTATTATTTTATCATTTTGTAATTAGATTACTTGAATACATGTAAATGATAAAAGTCCTTATGATTAGTTCCGGATTAATAAGATATGAGACAATATCAATCCACGAAGGTTTAATCATTAAATATCCCTAGTCGTAGTATTATCGAGACTGGACATCGATAATGCGGAATAGACTAGTATTGCGCTTGTGCGTGTTATGGAAGCGTAACATCATAGTTCTCATATATTTAAGTATTGGATACTTATGCAAGTGTGATAGGAGGTTGTGTTTGCTGATGGTACGGAAACAGCTTCGCTCTGGATAGACCCCGCGGAATCCCATTGGTAGTATGACTATATGTCTATGGGAATCCACATCAGGGTAGATGTATTTGGTATTAACCTGAGACTTGCATCACTAATACTTGCGACAATCAATACGCTTTGATTTTGATCGTCTGTGACTTTAAAGGGTTCTTTGTACGCCTCTTCTGGGTTTATTGAGAATTGTAGTGTATTGGGTGTGATTTCAAGACGGAAGTATCACTTCAGTCATATGGAGATGATGATCACACAGGGATACAAAACTGGTTCTCTATTATATTGCAACTATCGGGATAATATAACAAGGTCATGATTATCCGATTATAGAGACTAGTTGCTTGTGATCCGATATATGCTTCGTACGGGGCAGACACTATTCCAGCCACAGGCCTTGCATGTGCCATCAGATATTTGATCGCAATACCCAATACTACGTATACTACACCTGACGAAGATTATATATTCCTTAAAAGAATATTTCTGGAGAATTGGGTAGGCACGGTGCTTTGCTAGAAGCCAACAATGTCTTGTAAATCGGTAAGACCGTGGTACCGGGTACGCACGTGTTCGGATAGTCCGACGACCAGATTTAATGCCAACATATCCAGGGATCTCATGGGTCGCTTCCCGAAGATTCTCCGATGATGTATGAGTCGAACGTAATTAATCTGGGATTAATTAGAAGAGATAGAAAATTAATTTGGGATTAATTACGACGAGAATTTATCTGGGATAAAATTCGAATAGAAGAGAGAGAACGATTAATTTGGAATTAATCGATAAAATAATATATTCGATATATTAAATGAAATTAGATTTCAAAGCGAAATTAAAATTGGATTTTATTTCGGGCGAACGAATTAATTTAGAATTAATTCGTAAGTGATTTTCATAATAATTTTGCGAGGCATTATTATTTAATTCAATTTGATTCAATTAAGTCGCAACAAAAAATTCGTTAATTCGGAATTAACGAACCCGAACCCGAAGTTTGTTGCGTCACCCAACTTGAATTTTGAATTTAAAGTGGGGCCCACTTCACTTACATCACTAGTCACTTTTGTGATGGAAGTTAAATAAACTTTTTGTGATGTGAGTCCAATCACCTTTTTGGTGATGGAGGTGGTTGAGAGCATTAAATGGATTTTTATCTCAACACACTTGCTTTTTGGTTTTGAATAAACCATATACACATTTTTGTATTGACTTGGTCATAAGTGGTAATTTTTTTTAAAACAAACAAAACACAAAACACAAAAGCTCTCCTTTCTCCCTCTCATTACCGTGAGCTAGGCTCCCATTTCTCTTAGATTTTGCTTAAAAAAATCAAGCAAGCTAGCACTTAAAAGAGTCAACAAAGGTGATAGAGAAACAATCCCAATGAGTTTGGAATTCATTCATCACGCTTGGAGCTCAACATACAATCAAATGAGGACTTGGATCTCTACACAAAAGCTTGGAATTTTTTGTTGTCTCCGCATCCATATAACCGATCGTTGTAAGTATTTTTCCGCAATCTTACTTCACGTATTCACATCTTTTATGCTTAAATAGATCTTTGGCATGTTCTTAGAGAACCCAACATGATGATGGTATATCCTAAGACAGAAATAGAAAATACTGAAAGATAGATCACTCAAAAAAAGACCAATGAGGCTTCTAAGGATAGAAAAGAAAGAACCCAACATAAACCAAGATTAGCAAATTTGCAGTACCAGTAAAAAACCTTATATCAGACCAATGTGTTAGGGATATTCCCTATACCCAACTTGTGGATGGGATATATGTATATGTATTTGTAATATTTTCATTATTTAATAAAATGACAATCTTATTATACGAGTCTTACATAAATTATATGAATCATCAAACACTGTAATAAAGCCCTTGGAGTAATAAGATGATGGCTTCCACACCTTATGAGAATCATCACTCTCAAACGTTTCTAGTCATAGTTTTGTGAATAATCTGGGCGTTCACAAAGCGGAGAGACTAGCATGATGATATGATCCGCCCTTAAGTGGGGTAGCCGATCTCATAGGCTACTAGCAGAGATCCGTCCGCTTGGTGTATCACATGGATGCATGAGTTGCTCGTGTCCATCGAACTGACCGCCGAAAGTTTTCACATGGAGTGTTTATCCCATGTGTCTGTGAGAACTTTCATGTATCGATTGTTTGACTAGTCCTTAGACTCGAGGTCTTTACAATCTTATATGTGGATAAAATGACTTTGACATTCTCCTTCCCCGGTTAAAAAGATCCTATCATAAGGGTATGATTGGGTCATTTGTTGAAACACATGAAGTTTGTAAAGATACAACAGAGAATCGCCACTCTCTCGGATAATATTTTCTTATAAGAGTAGTATTCCAGTTCGCGGGTTGATATGTGTGATCAGTGCTTGAGACTGTGGCCGCATCGGAAGAATCATGTGAGATTCTTAGGTTAGCACGATTCATGACACTATCAACATCATACCTTTGACTATATGGGTAGACCCTTTCCATACCCTAGGTCAAATGGTGGGGATACAGTGAGGCGAGGGACCGTATCATATGTAAATCGCATACAGAATGGGTATATATATCTTTCATTCTCATTTGGGGGCCTTGACATATTGCTAGATGTCAACCTTGGTCATTGAACTCGAACGACCATCTGATCGGAGGATAATTTATGTTCGATTAAATTATCACGATTCATTTCATGTCCAACTTGAGGGGAACCCAAAAGGTCACACACAACAAAGTCGAAATCAATGGTTAACAGTGCACAGTACAAATTTAACATCATATATGATTGCAATAGGAATTGTTCATAAATGGTTCAATGTGTTTAATTATTGAACAGATAATTTATGAGGTTCCAAAGTGGCTTAGGGATTGGTGAATGACGATAAGGGCACTTTGGGAATTGGAAAAATGAATAAGAAAAAAAAAACGTGAATAGTAAATTTAATTTTTTTAATTATTTTTTTATTTGTTTTGAATTCCAATTCGGCCCAAACTCTTATTAGGGTTTTATAATCTCATTAAACCATTATATTAAGATCCAATGGCTAAGATTTAATTAGCATTTATCCCACATCAGATTCTTAATTAATTTTGTTGTCTTTGGAGCACCTATATAAACCCAAATAATTCTTTACAAATTTTTACACCAAAACCTTTCATATCTTAGGTTTTATATAAGTGAGCAACTCTAAAGTTTAAGAGTAAGCCACTGATTTTGAGGATCCTTAAGTCTAATTGACTAGAGGATTCTCAAGTTAAAAGTTTTGAGGTATTTGCCTAGGGTAGCACCAAGGGCAAAATACCTGTGCACTCAAGGCGTAGTCTTGCCGTTGAGTTTTGGCTTTGGTGTGTGCACCTTTGGAGGCCACACACTTGGGTGGCTCTTTGGAACGTGGAAGAGCTTGCTGAGTTTGAGAAAAAGCTTGTAGATTTGAGGGAGGACTGGAGGAGTCTTCGGTTCAAGTAAGTCTTTTTCTTTCTTTATTTTTAATTAGAGTTCTTATGATAGTTAGAAAGTTTAAGTTTATATTCTTTGCATGTTTTATGAGTTTTTATGCTTAGAATATATAGTAACATGCCTAGGGTTGTAGAATAATCAAAAAAAATGGGTCTTGGAAAATGGGATAGCGGCATCATAATTTTTAAATTTTCCGATGCGCACTCGCGGCCGCTTCCCAACACAATGCCAGTAGAAATCCGTGTGAGCTTAAAAGGACATACCCATGAGATTAAAGATACTCATGAGTCAACAAGAGTACCAGTACGAATAATAAGATTGAAAGGCATAGTTGTAGCCTATAGCAAGAACATAGAGCAGAGATCTAGAAAGAAGCATATAAAAATAAATCAGCACTAGCCTCGGCAACACGACTTATAGCCAAGAGATAGGATACATAAATAGTAAAGAAGGATGCAGAAAGTGATAAGGAATTTCAGTATATATAGTAACATAAATAACGTAGCTTAAAGACAGTAACGTAAATAGAGACCTCAGAATAGTTGATAAAAGCTGTGGAACTCTAATATATGGGGAAATTGATACAGATCCCAACGGAATGAATGATAATTTTCTTTCCATTAGCCTCGACCCTAGTAAGGGTATAGACACATAACCAGACCACCAATGAACTTAGACAAATAACAATAATTTATATTCGTAGGTCTTCATAGAAAATATGTGTTCACCTCTCGAATTAGAGCCCAGTAAGGATTTGAGCAAGTAAAGAAGAGCATCTGACAGGATAGACAAGTCATGAAACAACAAGGTAGCCGAACCAGGAAGTTCAACAGAACCTAGACAAGAATCATAAGGTAGTAATATTTTATACGAGATTGAGTGATTTAAATTCACGATATGTCTAGCCAATTGTAGAAGAAATAATCGTTCTTATCGTAGAATGGATAGCCTTCAAGAAAGAAAAGGCTCAAAAAAGTAAGGAGCTAGAGTAAGTAACATAGATAACGACCCCCAGAAGTAAGGTATATGACCTATAAGAGCTTCCCACAGGAATAGAGAGGAAGAATTAGTAAGAGAGCAACACCCAAACCAAAGGTTCGGTAGTGATACCATGACTTGTCGTGAAATATGGAGCTTCCAGAGAAGTAAAGACTTAAGATGTTTAAGAAACTAAGATAAGTAGGAAGAATAATAGAGGAGTATGGTAATATTTCAGGAGAGCATGAACCTTAAGGAGGTTCTTAGTAAAAGGTAGTATGTCCAATAGTTAGAAATGAATCACGAGTAAATTTTAAGAGGGTAATTCAGATAGTTCCTAGCAGTAGTACCTTAATGAGGAAGCCCAATATCAGATATGTAAATAAGAGAATTCCAGGATTATAAACGAGCAGCACATGCAACTGTAACACGCATAACTAGTGAGACCACCACAACTGAAAAAAACTTTAAGACCAGCTCCACCCTCCCAACCCTTATTAGGCAACAACAATAATTATGGACCTTGATCCTCGTCCCGAAGATATTCCCTGAAACAAGTGAATCCGTGGGGGAAGAAGACTAAGATATAAAACATGAAAGCTTCAGATATAGTATGAGAACTGAAGAGAAAGAGAAACGAATTCTAAGTAAAAGATTTAAAGAAGGAACTACTGAGATAAAATAATGAAAAGAGGAAGCGTTATTCAAGCAATGATAGGAATACATGAGTAACAGCGTTGGACATGACTAAAGACGTTGTAGGACACAGAAATGGACGACGCTGTCCCGGACTCGCTGCCCGGTCGGAAGTACGGAGTAGCCCGCGGGGGACTAAACCAAAGAATAAAATAGTCGCCACCCAGCGTGAGCTGGGAAATGATTTAAGGCCGCACTCACCCCTCGCAAGGGAAGACCGCAAACCGTTGGGATCGGAATGGTCCCTTACTTAGGCCACTTGTAATGAACGGATTCGCGCAATAATATAACCAAGTCTACGCAATATACACATGCAAGAATAACCTATATCTAAGTTTGCATACATATGAGTAAAACTTACATCTAAGTTTGCATACACAGGAGTAGAACCTATATCTAAGTTTGCATGCATAAAAGTAAATCGACATAACGGCAAGCACATAATTTCATGAACATATTAAATTGATAAATGGGGAAAACATGAATAAATAATAATTGTCTAAACATAAACATTGAATAGATATAATTAAGCTCCTAATGCGAAAGAAACAACTAAATCATATATGGAAATAACGTGCTATTTCTAATGAACCATGAATAAACACAAGATTAGATAAAACGAAATATGTGCGTTTCTCAAGTAGTACGTGGAATTGTATCCCAAGTTCAGACCGCACTACCGTCCATTCGGATTCGGCTACGAAATTTACGTTTGGGTTTCCATCCGATATACCACGAGAGATAGCACAAAATCATTCATCCCACAACCATAATATACATGAACCAACAATACGCATGTGAATGAATACTAATAAATAATTAAAAAAGATGAATGAAAATAAATAAAAGGGTGACCTCAGGTCTTACCTTTTAAGTCGCCTCTTAGAAGTGCGTTACGCGGCTGTGGGACACAGAAACTGGGCGACGCATGCTGTTCCAGGCTCGCGGCCCGGTTGGGAGTACGGAGTAGCCCGTGGGGGACTAAACCGGAGAATAATGGAGTCGCCACCCGGTGTGAACCGGGAAAATGAGATTTAAGGCCGCACTCACCCCTTGCAAGGGAAGACCTTAAACCGTTTGGTTCGGAATGGTCCCTTACTTATGCCACTTGTAATGAAAGGATTTATATAATAATTTAATCAGGCTTAAGTAACACTTATTTCTAAGAATATCATGCTTCTAAATTCACATACATACATCAACAAGTTCATCTAAACTTATATGTAACACATATTCGAATTTGCATACAGCCTATTTGCATGTAATCTATGTCTCAATTTGCATACATAAGGATTATCATACGGCAAGCATACAAGTTAATGAATGCATTGGTGGACACAGAAGCGCAAACAAATAGCATTCTTACTAGCATGCATATTAAGAAAAGATATTTAAGCGCATAATAGAAATAGACAACAAGAGAGGTAATACAAATGCATGACGTAAAAAAGGGTAACTATGTGCTAAGATGGACATGTCGTAATGTGATGCAAGAGGTTCTGTTTACCGTGGGCATTCGTGCAGCGTTCGTAGACACGTTCGAACAGTAAACAGAAGGTTCTCGTTCGAGTAGCGTTCGTAAACGCATTCGAACGGAAATGAAAGAGAATGCTCACGTTCGTATGGCGTTTGTGAACGCGTTCGAACGGAAATGAAACAGAATACTCACGTTCGTGTGGCGTTTGTGAACGAGTTCGAACAGAAATGAGACCTGATGCATGATAAGGCAAAATGCATGCGCGTTCGAGTTGCGTTCGTAAACGCGTTCGAACGGGAATCGACCTGATGCATAAAATGGGACGCAATACATAAATGGCAAATAGTACAATGCGAGGCGCGGCGAAGCATCGTGGTAAAGGATTTTAACGTCTTCAATTAGAGGACCTCTCATCGTACTTACTAAGCCTATGCGCTCGATCGCATCATGTATACAAACATAAAGACAACCATATCAAACTAAGTATGCCCGATTGGGCATATCTTACATCCAACCGAACACACATCAACCGACGCGGCAAAGCATCGTGGTAAAGGGCTTTAACCCCTCCCCATAGGGGATCTTTCATTCCACTAACTAAGCCCATGCGCTTGATCGCATCATGCATACTAACATAAAGACAATCATATCAAACTAAGTATGCCCGATTGGGCATATCTTACATCCAACCGAACACACATCAACCGGCGCGGAAAAGCATCGTGGTAAAGGGCTTTAACCCCTCCCCATAGGGGATCTTTCATTCCACTTACTAAGCCCATGCGCTCGATCGCATCATACATACAAACATATAGACAATCATATCAAACTAAGTATGCCCGATTGGGCATATCTTACATCCAACCGACACACACATCAACCGGCGCGGCAAAGCATCGTGGTAAAGGGCTTTAACCCCTCCCCATAGGGGATCTTTCATTCCACTTACTAAGCCCATGCGCTTGATTGAACCATGCATAAATAAGCAACATGCAGAATTCAAGTGACGAAAAATAAATAAACCAAAGCAACAGAAAACAAAAGAGGGTGCCGTTTACTCAAGCCGTACGTGGAGTTGTATCCCAAGTACAGACCGCACTACCGTCCATTCGGATTCGGCTACGGAATTTACGTCTGGGTTTCCATCCTATATACCACAAGAGACGACACTCTTCCATTCATCCAATACCCACAACACACATCATACACAAACAAGATTCAACAAATAAGTAAAATACAATCAAAATAAATAACAAAAATTAAATAAAGATGAGTGTGAAAGGTACCCTCAGGTCTAACCTTTTAAGTCGTCTTCGGACTTGCGTTTCGGGGAGATCGGAAGGGGTAAAAGCTCATTTTTCTTCCGGTTCACTAGCTTAGCTTCTTAACTTGTTGTTCCCCTGTTTTCCTCGCTGTTTTGGTTTCACTTTGCTGTTGTTTTCTCGGTGTTTTCTGCTCACTGTTTCAGGTCACGTGTTTTGACGTTTCAACGGACTGCTCCGAGTGTTTTTTGTGGGTTTTTAGTGTAGTCTTGTGTGATTATTTTAAGGATTATGAATGCAGTTTTTATGTTACTGTTTTGAGGGTCTTAGGGACTGTTTTTTGGGGGTGTATTTTTGGTGTGTTTGGGCTGCTGTTTGGAGGTATATTTTCGGTGATGGAGGGCTCCTGTATGGGGGGATTTTCGGTGATGGGTAGAGGTTTAGGAGGGTGCTGTTTTCGGTTATGGAGTGGAGGAGATGAAGGGAATTGTTTATGTTCTTTTTGTTGCTATTGCTGTGAGTGGCTAAGGCCCTTTGTGTTGTGATTTTTGTGTGAGTTATCTGTATGAGCTAGCTAGGGTTGAGAAGGTTGGCGAAAGGTTCTTTATATAGGCAAAAGGTTAGGCTTGACAAGGAAAAAGGATTTGTGTATTAAAGAGAGGATTTGATTGAGTGGTGAGGAAGGAAAGTCAAAGATTGAGGGGGGACAAATCTTGGCTAGATTAGGAATACAAAATATTTAATTTGTTATGATTGATTTTAATTAGGCATGACATCTTTTTAATTTAGTATTTGATTTGTTTAGTTAGGAAGTTAATATATTTGATTTATCTCAATTAGGTATGATTATATTTTATGTTTTATTTAATTGGTAAATGGTTTAATTATTTTATTTAATTAACTTTTAATTTAATTAATAATTGATTTAATTGGGATGTGTCTTATGGGCTTGGTGGGCTAATTGGGCTTGGGTTGAGGCTAGCAGCAAAACCAGAATTACCGACACCGTTCGAACGCCTCCTAGAACGCTACACGAACGCCCGCAATTTGTTTGACGTTCGAACGAAGTAACGAACGCAGCACTAACGAAGACAGTGAACTTGCAAAATAAATCTGATGACGTACTTATCTCGAATTTCCCCTTCCGACCTCCGTTTCCCGCAATATCCTTAGCTAAAAAGGTAGTGCCTCCAACTGAGACTCATCATCGGGTTTCACATGCAAAAATGCAATGCCTACAGTCGCCCCCACTTTGATGGGACTTGTGCAGTGTGTGACAGTGACAATCCTATCAAAGTACATGCAATGTATTTTCACTTACCTGGCTCGCCAGCTGTCTACTGGTTTGCCTGCTGTGTTGAGTTGAGTTGATCTGGTTGTACCATTTTCGGTATGCTAAACCCCATTTCCGAGGCGTTGCTGAAGTGATGTCTATCCATTTTCGAACTATGCTCCATTTTTGGAGTGCCATTTTCGGTGACTGATGAAATAATGGTCTATTTTCGAACCGTGCTCCATTTTCGGAGTGCCATTTTCGGCGAGATGAGATGATGGTCCATTTCAAACCGTGCTCCATTTTCGGAGTGCCATTTTCGGCGAGTGATGAGATGATGGTCCATTTTCGAACCGTGCTCCATTTTCGAACCAATACTGATATGAGAGTGGTCCATTTTTGAACCGCCGCTGATGAGAGATAGTCCATTTCCGAACCAATACTGATATGAGAATGGTCCATTTCCGAATCGTTACTGATATGAGAGTGGTCCATTTTCGAACCGTTGCTGATGAGAGATAGTCCATTTCCGAACCAATATTGATAGGAGAGTGGTCCATTTCCGAACTGTTACTGATATGAGAGTGGTCCATTTTCGAACCGTTGCTGATGAGAGATAGTCCATTTCGGAACGATACTGATATGAGAATAGTTCATTTCTGAACTGTTACTGATATGAGAGTGGTCCATTTTCGAACCGTTGCTGATGAGAGATAGTCCATTTCTGAACCGATACTGATATGAGAATAGTCCATTTCCGAACTGTTACTGATATGAGAGTGGTCCATTTTCGAACCGTTGCTGATGAGAGATAGTCCATTTCCGAACCGTTGCTGATGAGAGTGATCCATTTTCGAACCGTTACTGATGAGAGATAGTCCATTTCCGAACCATTACTGATATGAGAGTGGTCCATTTCCGAACTGTGCTCCATTCTTGGAGTGCCATTCCCGGCTTGTTCATTCTCGAACTGTGTTTCCATTCTTGGAGTGCCATTCCCGGCTTGTTCATTCTCGAACTGTGTTTCCATTCTTTGAGTGCCATTCCCGGCTAAACTGATACTGATGCTGATGTGGGCCTCGTTCCCAGAGTGATGCTGATGTGGGCCTCGCCCCCAGAATGATGTGGGCCTCGCCTCAAACTGATACTGATATGGGCCTCGCCCCTAGGACTCATCCCCAAGACAGAAACTGATATGGGCCTCGCCCCCAACTGATACTAATATGGGCCTCGCTCCTAGACTGATACCGATATGGGCCTCGCCCCTAGACTGATACTGCTAATATGGGCCTCGCCCCCAGACTGATACTGCTGATATGGGCCTCGCCCCTAGACTGATACTGATATGGGCCTCGCCCCCAGACTGATACAGTACTGTCGCTGTTCCTGATTGGTTTGTCTTTGCCGCTTTCTCTCTTTCTGCTTCAAAACCTGTGAATACAAAGCAAAACAAACACAAAAGAATGCAAAGTATGTTACGTGTATGCATGCATGCGTGAATGAGTTTCCTATCCCGTTGGGTTAGGTCTTCCGCCAATTCTTCCTCAGGCAAAGTACTGCTTCAACCTTTCCACTTTAATCGGCTAGGTGAACTCATTCACTTCCAAGTATGATAGTCTCACTACCCCATTTCTCAATTTCTGAATGACCACCATATCTTTTCTGCTTGCTGCTTTCGGGAATTCCCCGTGTTCTAAACATCACTGAATTTCATAGTACCAAGGTTGAATGCTTTTCTCAAATATACTCATGTTGCCGGTTGAAAAGAGATTCAGGCAAGTAAGCAAAACGAATGTTTTTTTATCATTAAGAAAAGGTTCGAACGAAGAGACAAAATCAATGTCTTTATTAAAAATGCAGGATCAAATAAACTAGGAGGAATAACTTCATCATTCGCAGCATTGCCTTCTTCATTGGCCTATGGTTCTCCACCGTTGTCATCCTCTATTCCTATGAATGAAGCTGAGTGGTTGAGAGTTTGGAGGACAAGGGTTTCGGGTATGCCAGAGTTGATCATGTAGTTGGGTAGGGGATTTCTGTGTGCGTTGGGTTGTTCTCTTTCTGGGTCAGGTATTTTGTGAGAGTCAATGAGGTTTTGGATCTCATGCCTAAGGCGGGTGCAGCTATCAGTTTCGTGACCCCTTCTCCGATGGAAGTGACAATACAGGCTTAGGTCAAGGTTGGGTGGTATAGGGTTTGGAATTGGTTTAGCCTCTAAGGGTTCCAGAAGTCCTTGCGCCTTCAGCTTTTCGAACACCCTTGAAAGAGGCTTACCAGGTTGGAAAATCGCCTGCTTTTGATGGCAGTGACCTCAGCGGTAGCGGGCTTGGTCCCTGAAGGTCCCTCAATATTCCTTCTATTCTGGCCATAGAACTTTCTGTTTTCAGCCTCTTCTTCTTCAATATCCATAACCGTTTCCCTCAATTGTCAGAAATCCGTAATCATCGAAGTCATCCTCCGCAGCTTACCATAAATGGAGGGCTTAGTACCCTTGATGATCATTTTGATCTGGTCTTTCTCAGAGGGCCGAGTCTGCATCTTTAGAAGCTGGCTTCTCCAGCGGTCTACATACTCCTTGAAGCTTTCTTCCGGCTTCTGCTTAGTGTTCTCCAAATCACGGAGTGACAAGTCAATTTCTAAGTCTGTAACATACTGCTTCAGAAAAGCATCAGCTAGTTCCTTCTAATCTTCCTTAACCTTCTTCTTAAGGCTATGATACCAAACCACAGGTGCCCCCTCAAGTGACATCCCAAACATCTTTTGGACTTGGCGCTGTGATAGGCCCACTGAACTCATGACTGAGACATATTGCTGCAGATGGACTCTGGGTCTCCATTCCCATTAAATTTGGCCATGTCGGGCATTTTAAACTGAGCTGGCAGCTGTTCTCCGAAGGTCATTGCCTCATAATCTAACAACTCTTCATGTTTACCCCTCATTTTGCGGGTAACTATTTCAACCTGATCCCGAAGCTTTGAAATTCTGCCCGAGACCCAATCACTCTGCCTGTTGCATACTCTGCCATGTCATCATCAAAAGTGGGGATATCATCCCCCAACCCATTCGGAGGCTCCTCACATCTTACATTCTCAGAGTTTCCCCCAGCACGGGGCACAGCCATATCTGTCATGGCAGTAGTCAAGGCTTGCAATTGTTCAGTAATCTTGGCGAAACCATTTTCCAACTGATCTATTCGGGATACTTCATTATCGGATGTACTCATATTTTTTACCGGTCTTTTAGTGAGTCTTCTCTCTTCCCTAACCCAACGGGAATCTATGATGGCTTTTTGAACACAAGGGTTAGCATTATGTATGTATGCATGAGGGTGCATGAGTGCATATAACATATATAACATATTGAATCAACTAAAATCTTCAAACAAATCAGCTCATTATCATTTTAGAAGCTTCTGGGCTAACTGTCATATGAGTGAACCCGTCCCAGTTTAAATGGCCCAACGAGTTCACATCTCATGGCAAGGAGCCCAACTAAATCCAAATGGTAATGTTCTGAACACAAGCACAAAGTGGCCCATCAACACTTAGAAGCCTTTGGCCCAATTGTCATAAAATACGTTCTTGTCCCAGTTTAAATGGCCCAACAAGCCCATATCTCATGATAAATGGTCCAAATGGATCCAAACGATGATGTTCCCAAACACAAGCATAAAAGAAAGATAATGTAAACATAGAGTAATAATTTCTACAGAATGGCCCATCAACATTTCAGAGGCTTTGGGCCCAATGGTCATAAGGTACGAACTCACCCCAGTTTAAATGGCCCAGCAATTCGCATTTCTGACAATAGTCCAACTGCATCCAAATGAGGATGGTCCACAAGCACATACTCAAGGAAATAATTGTTACTTTAACCATACAACCCCGGTCTATGGGTGGGTTCGCAGGAGTGTAGACAAAGGCTCTCATCGGCGAAGGATGGCCCACAACTAGGTCTCCCCAATCAAGGGTTCGAGCAACCAAGTGAGCGCACCCTTTTTTATACACTAAGGTACGTGCCAATGAGCTATGGTGTGTGACTGACTGTCAAATAAATTTCCCGTTGTAGATTCCCCAGAGGGAAGGTGGAGCGAGGCTCACTTAAATACCCAAGCCTCTTAGGCTCTTATCGCTTGGTGTCAGGAATAAACAACGAGTCCTCCAAATTAGTCCATCACAATAGGCTACGAGTAGATGGCTATCTAGGTGCCTTCACAGCTTTTCCTTCTAGAAAGGTAGTGAGTGAAGGAAGACACCAAACCATTACCTAGCCTCAAAATGCCTTTGATTAAACCCCCATTTTATCCACTATAGACACGGTCAATTAGAACATAAATCCAAACATTACAAGACAATATTTCGGGGCCGATTCTCTATCCCAGTGGAGTCGCCAGACTGTGGGACACAGAAACTGGGCGACGCATGTTGTTCCAGGCTCGCGGCCCGGTTGGGAGTACGGAGTAGCCCGTGGGGGACTAAACCGGAGAATAATGGAGTCGCCACCCGGTGTGAACCAGGAAAATGAGATTTAAGGCCGCACTCACCCCTTGCAAGGGAAGACCTTAAACCGTTGGGTTCGAAATGGTCCCTTACTTATGCCACTTGTAATGAAAGGATTTATATAATAATTTAATCAGGCTTAAGTAACACTTATTTCTAAGAATATCATGCTTCTAAATTCACATACATACATCAACAAGTTCATCTAAACTTATATGTAACACATATTCGAATTTGCATACAGCCTATTTGCATGTAATCTATGCCTCAATTTGCATACATAAGGATTATCATACGGCAAACATACAAGTTAATGAACGCATTGGTGGACACAGAAGCGCAAACAAATAGCATTCTTACTAGCATGCATATTAAGAAAAGATATTTAAGCGCATAACAGAAATAGACAACTAGAGAGGTAATACAAATGCATGACGTAAAAAAGGGTAACTATGTGCTAAGATGGACATGTCGTAATGTGATGCAAGAGGTTCTGTTTACCGTGGGCGTTCGTGCAGCGTTCGTAGACGCGTTCGAACGGTAAACAGAAGGTTCTCGTTCGAGTAGCGTTCGTAAACGCGCTCGAACGGAAATGAAATAGAATGCTCACGTTCGTATGGCGTTTGTGAACGCGTTCGAACGGAAATGAAACAGAATATTCACATTCGTGTGGCGTTTGTGAACGCGTTCGAACAAAAATGAGACCTGATGCATGATAAGGCAAAATGCATGCGCGTTCGAGTTGCGTTCGTAAACGCGTTCGAACGGGAACAGACCTGATGCATAAAATGGGACGCAATACATAAATGGCAAATAGTACAATGCGAGGTGCGGCGAAGCATCGTGGTAAAGGATTTTAACCTCTTCAATTAGAGGACCTCTCATCGCACTTACTAAGCCCATGCGCTCGATCGCATCATGCATACAAACATAAAGACAACCATTTCAAACTAAGTATGCCCGATTGGGCATATCTTACATCCAACCGAACACACATCAACCGGCGCGGCAAAGCATCGTGGTAAAGGGCTTTAACCCCTCCCCATAGGGGATCTTTCATTCCACTTACTAAGCCCATGCGCTTGATCCCATCATGCATACTAACATAAAGACAATCATATCAAACTAAGTATGCCCGATTGGGCATATCTTACATCCAACCGAACACACATCAACCGGCGCGGCAAAGCATCGTGGTAAAGGGCTTTAACCCCTCCCAATAGGGGATCTTTCATTCCACTTACTAAGCCCATGCGCTTGATTGAACCATGCATAAATAAGCAACATGCAGAATTCAAGTGACGAAAAATAAATAAACCAAAGCAACACAAAACAAAAGAGGGTTCCGTTTACTCAAGCGGTATGTGGAGTTGTATCCCAAGTACAGACCGCACTACCGTCCATTCGGATTCGGCTACGGAATTTACGTCTGGGTTTCCATCCTATATACCACAAGAGACGACACTCTTCCATTCATCCAATACCCACAACACACATCATACACAAACAAGATTCAACAAATAAGTAAAATACAATCAAAATAAATAACAAAAATTAAATAAAGATGAGTGTGAAAGGTACCCTCAGGTCTAACCTTTTAAGTCATCTTCGGACTTGCGTTTCGTGGAGATCGGAAGGGGTAAAAGCTCCTTATTCTTCCGGTTCACTAGCTTAGTGTCTTAACTTGTTGTTCCACTGTTTTCCTCGCTGTTTTGGCTTCACTTTGCTGCTGTTTTCTAGGTGTTTTCTGCTCACTGTTTCAGGTCACGTGTTTTGACATTTCAACGGACTGCTCCGAGTTATTTTTGTGGGTTTTTAGTGTAGTCTTGTGTGATTATTTTAAGGATTATGAATGCAGTTTTTATGTTACTGTTTTGAGGGTCTTAGGGACTGTTTTTTGGGGGTGTATTTTTGGTGTGTTTGGGCTGCTGTTTGGAGGTATATTTTCAGTGATGGAGGGCTGCTGTATGGGGGGATTTTCGGTGATGGGTAGAGGTTTAGGAGGGTGCTGTTTTCGGTTATGGAGTGGAGGAGATGAAGGGAATTGTTTATGTTCTTTTTGTTGCTATTGTTGTGAGTGGCTAAGGCCCTTTGTGTTGTGATTTTTGTGTGAGTTATCTGTATGAGCTAGCTAGGGTTGAGAAGGTTGGCGAAAGGTTCTTTATATAGGCAAAGGGTTAGGCTTGACAAGGAAAAAGGATTTGTGTATTAAAGAGAGGATTTGATTGAGTGGTGAGGAAGGAAAGTCAAAGATTGAGGGGGGACAAATCTTGGCTAGATTAGGAATACAAAATATTTAATTTGTTATGATTGATTTTAATTAGGCATGACATCTTTTTAATTTAGTATGTGATTTGTTTAGTTAGGAAGTTAATATATTTGATTTATCTCAATTAGGTATGATTATATTTTATGTTTTATTTAATTGGTAAATGGTTTAATTATTTTATTTAATTAACTTTTAATTTAATTAATATTTGATTTAATTGGGATGTGTCTTATGGGCTTGGTGGGCTAATTGGGCTTGGGTTGAGGCTAGCAGCAAAACCAGAATTACCGACACCGTTCGAACGCCTCCTAGAACGCTACACGAACGCCCGCAATCTGTTTGACGTTCGAACGAAGTAACGAATGCAGCACTAACGAAGACAGTGAACTTGCAAAATAAATCTGATGACGTACTTATCTCGAATTTCCCCTTCCGACCTCCGTTTCCCGCAATATCCTTAGCTAAAAAGGTAGTGCCTCCAACTGAGACTCATCATCGGGTTTCACATGCAAAAATGCAATGCCTACAGCGGCCGTCGGAAGGGTTAATGCTCTGCAACTCCTCCGGTTCACTGGTTCAATATTTTCCTTTGTTGCTTCACTGTTTTGCTATTTTCTCTATTTTTGCTGCTGTTTCTTGTCGTTGTTTTTTGTTACTGTTTGTGGTAGTTTGGGGCTATTTTCGGTGACTGTTTTCGATTACAGAGGGGGCTGTTTTGTTTGTGCAGTTTATGGTAATTTGGCTATTTGTTACTCGGCTTTGGGGGTGTTTACTTTGTTTGTTGTTGAAGGGTCGGTGAGGGTTGTTACTTTGTTGTTTATGGGGCTGCTTGTTCACGGTGACATGTGTTTGATGGCCTGAGGCTTGTGGCTACGTGGTGTGTTGAACGTGTGTGGCGTGTGAGTGTCATCTAGTTTGGTTGGTTGGTCAGTGAGTCTTTTTGCTGTTTGTTTTGTCGTGCAGTGATGAGGTGAAGAGGCTGTGTATGTGGCGTGGCAGTATCTGTGTAAGGAATGTGCGTGGTGTTTGGTTGTATGGAGTGAGAAGTGAGGGTATTTGGTTCATGTGTGCATGGTGGCAGTTTGGGTTGCTTTAGGGTTTCATGTTCTCTATGTTTACTGAGAGTGAGCAAGGAAGAGAGAGGCGAGGTTATTTTTAGGGTTTATTATTGTTAGTTGTGGCTGCTTTGTGTGTGTATTGTCAGGGTGTGTTTACGTGAGTGTGAATTAGCTTTGTTGCATTGCCGAGTGTGTGTTGATTAATGGGCTGCTGTGTGTTTGTTTATTTGTGTGTTTTGGCTAGTGGAGGGGCTAGGGTTTATTTGTTTTGTTGGCTTTGAGAGAGAGAGGATAAGAGATAAAGAGGATAGATGGAGGCGAGAGAGAGAGAGAGAGTTGTGGGGAGGGAGAAGGGTTTGTATTTTTTGTTTGTGTTTTGGTCATGGGCTTTTGTCGCTCATATGTCTTTGTTGGTTTGTACTTGGTCGGTGGTTAGAGGGACGTATGGCAACGTGGTGTGTGTGTGCTGGCTATTTTTCGAGAGTTACCTTTTGAGTGGTATGAGTTGCTTGGTCGGTGGGTGAGAGGTGGGAAGGTCTGCTACGCTAAGTGTCCTTTTGAGCGTGTATCTTTGTGGCGTGAATGTGCTAATGACGTGAAAGGGCTGTGTAGGGTGAGTGGTTAGAGAGAGAAAGGTTATTTGGTTCGTGAGTGGCTTGTGTTTGCTTAGGGTTGGCAGTGAAGGGTTCCGAGAGCTGTGTGTTGAAGTGTCGTCGGTGGCTGGACTGTTTTGCCAGAGAGATAGAATGTGCGTCCTAGGGTTTATGTTGTTTTTTGAGTGAATGGTTTGAGAGATACGAAAAAGAGAATCGAGAGAGAATATGGTAGGGTTAGGGTTTATTTTTATTTATGTGATTGATGAAATGCGGTGTGGTTGTCTTATGGTTTGTTATCGAGTGAGGAGAGAGGTTAGAGAAATGTTATGGTGGCCGTGAATGCTCTTCATGTTTAAAGGTTTGGTTTATGAATCTTTTTATATGAGAGGGTTAAGGTTGTCCTTATTTGGGTAGGAAAGAAATCATGCAATCATGGGGGTATCTTTTAATTAGTGTGTTATAAGGAAAAGATCCATCAATGATTGCATGATTTCTTTCCTACCCAAATAAGGACAACCTTAACCCTCTCCTATAAAAAGATACATAAACCAAACCTTTAAACAGGGAGAGCATTCACGGCCACCATAGCATTTCTCTAACCTCTCTTCTCACTCGATAACAAACCCTATGACAACCACACGGCATTTCATCAATCACAAAAATAAAAATAAACCCTAACCCTACCATCTTATCTCTCGATTCTCTTTTTCCTATCTCTCAAACCATTCACTCAAAAAACAACATAAACCCTAGGACGCACATTCTCTCTCTCTCACAAAACAGTCCAGCCACCGATGGAACTTCAACACACTGCTCTTGGAACCCTTCACGGCCAACCCTAAGCAAACACAAGCCACTCACGAACCAAATAACATTTCTCTCTCTAACCATTCACCCTACACAGCCCTTTCACGTCATTAGCACATTCACGCCACAAAGATACACGCTCAAAAGGACACTTTGCGTAGCAGACCTTCCCACCTCTCACCCACCGACCAAGCAACTCATACCACTCAAAAGGTAACTCTCGGCAAACAGCCAGCACACACATACCACGTTGCCACACGTCCCTCTAACCACCGACCAAGCACAAACCAACAAAGACACATGAGCGACAAAAACCCCTGACCAAAACACAAACAAAAAATACAAACCCTTCTTACTCCCCACAACTCTCCCTCTCTATCTCGCCTTTATCTCTCCTCTCTCTCTCTTATCCTCTCTCTCTCAAAGCCAACAAAACAAATAAACCCTAGCCCCTCCACTAGCCAAAACACACAAATAAATAAACACACAGTAGCCCATTAATCAACACACACTCGGCAATGCAACAAAGCCAACTGACACTCACGTAAACACACCATGACAATACACACACAAAGCAGCCACAACCAACAATAATAAACCCTAAAAAATAACCATCACATCTCTCTTCCTTGCTCACTCTCGGTAAACATAAAGACTATGAAACCCTAAAGCAACCCGAACTGCCACCATGCACACGTGAACCAAAGACCCTCACTTTTCACTCCATCCAACCAAACACCATGCACGTTCCTCACACAGATATTGTCATGCCACCCACACAACCCCTTCACCTCATCACTGCACGACAAAACAAACAGCAAAAAGACTCCCTGACCAATCGACCAAACTAGAAGACACTCACACGCCACACACGTTCAACATACCACATAGCCACAAGCCTCAGGCCATCAAACACATGTCGCCGTGAACAGTGGCGGAGCTAGAAATTTGATTCAGGAGGGGCTTGTTATCTATAATGTGTTATTAATCAATTTTAACATGCAACTTTCAAACAAATTTTTAATGTGATACATTTAATAAAACATAAACATTGAAACTTAGAAAAACCTGAAAATTTGTTTAGAAGATGATAAATGAGAATCAAGTTGAGTTGTCTCTGACCTTAAGAACTTATTAGCCTCGCGTCGGTGCTCAACGAATTACTTGTGGGCTTGTGGCTAACGTTCTCTCATGATAACTTGGTTGCTTCATGTTGAAGGGACACTCATTTCTCCAAGAACTTGGACTTGAAAATGGGGAAAACTCTTTCTATATTTCAGATTTTTTTAGAATGAATGTTTTTAGATTCTTTTGGATGATCAAAAAATGAATTCAAGCACTCATTTTTATAGATATGGACGTTTGCCTTTGAAAACACATCATTTTGTTAATGAAGGCAATTCTTGAAGGGTTATAATCTTCGATGGGGTCCTTTCATTCCCATTAAAAAACATATTATTTCCTTTAAACCCAAATGTTTAGTCTTTTTAACTTAAGGATTTTATCATTTCATTCCATATATATATATATACACCATATTTAGAAAAAAAATTCAACAGGGCTAAATTCAAGGGCTTCATGAGTTGTCCTAAATTTTGAGATGACATAGGGGAGTTCCTGAAATGAGACCCCTATTCATAAACAATAAAAAGTATAAAAAAGTCATTACACATAAAATTTAACATTTTGTTTAGATTTTGGATAAAATTTTGGGACCCCTCTGGCTGAATAGTTGGTTGATTGATTTAAAGTGGTGACCAAGAAAATTAACAAAAATAAAAATTAGAAAATAAAAATATTTTACTTTAAGATTTGATATTTTAAAGTTTTGAAATTTTAGAAGGATATTTTATGTTAAATCAAATAATAATAATTTATTTATAAAAAATATAAATATATTTTTTTTCTTTGGCCAGCAGGGGCTGAAGCCCCTCCTGGACCCTAAGTGGCACCACCACTGGCCGTGAACAAGCAGACCCATAAACAACAAAGTAACTACCCTCGTCGACCCTTCAACAACAAACAAAGTAAACACCCCCAAAGCCGAGTAACAAATAGCCAAATTACCACAAACTGCACACACACAAAAGCCCCCTCTGTAACCGAAAACAGTCACCAAAAACAGCACCAAACTACCGCAAACAGTAACCAAAAACAACGACCAGAAACAGCAGCAAAAATAGAGAAAACAGCAGCCCAAAACAGTGAAGCAACGAAGGAAAATATTGAACCAGTGAACCGGAGGATTTACGGAGCATTAACCCTTCCGACGGCCGCGTAACGCACTTCCAAGAGGCGACTTAAAAGGTATCTTTTTTAATTATTTACTAGTATTCATTCGCATGCGTATTGTTGGTTCATGTATATTATGGTTGTGGGATGAATTATTTTGTGCTATCTCTCGTGGTATATCGGATGGAAACCCAGACGTAAATTCCGTAGCCGAATCCGAATGGACGGTAGTGCGTTCTGAACTTGAGATACAATTCCATGTACTACTTGAGAAACGCACATATTTCGTTTTATCTAATCTTGTGTTTATTCATGGTTCATTAGAAATAGCAAGTTATTTCCATGTATGATTTAGTTATTTCTTTCGCATTGGTAGCTTAATTATATATATTCAATGTTTATGTTTAGACAATTATTATTTATTCATGTTTTCCGCATTTATCAATTTAATATGTTCATGAAATTGTGTGTTTGTCGTTATGTCGATTTACTTTTATGCATGCAAACTTAGATATAGGTTCTACTCATGTGTATGCAAATTTAGATGTAAGTTTTACTCATATGTATGCAAACTTAGATATAGGTTATTCTTGCATGTGTATATTGCGTAGACTTGGTTATATTATTGCGTGAATCCGTTCATTACAAGTGGCATAAGTAAGGGACCATTCCGAATCCAATGGTTTGAGGTCTTCCCTTGCGAGGGGTGAGTGCAGCCTTAAATCATTTCCCAGCTCACGCTGGGTGGCGACTCCTTTATTCTCCGGTTTAGTCCCATGCGGGCTACTCCGTACTCCTGACCGGGCCACAAGTCCGGGACAGCGTCGTCCATTTCTGTGTCCTACAGTCTGGCGACTCCACTGGGGAATAGAGAATCGGCCCCGAAATAATGTCTTGTAATGTTTGTGATTTTCGCATTAGTTAACTGTGTCTGCAAGTGGGTTGGGTCCAAGAGGTTTAACCAAAGGCATTATTAGAGCTATGTAATGGTTTGGTGTCTCCATTCATTCACTACCTTTCTATAGCTGAAAGGAAAAGCTGTGAAGGCACCTAGATAATCATTTACTCGAAGCTTACCGTGATGGACTAATTTGGAGGACCTATTGTTTATTCCTGTCACCAAGGCGATAAGAGCCTAAGAGGTAAGGGTATTTAAGAGAGTTCGCTCCACCCTCCCTCTAGGGAATCTTCAATAAGAAATCCATTTGACAGTCATTCATGTATCATCACTCGTTGGCACGTACCTTAGCGTATAAAAAAGGTACGCTCACTCGGTCACTCGAACCCTTGAGTGGGGAGACCTACTTGTGGGCAATCCTTCGCCAGCGGGAGCCTTTGTCTACACTCTCATAAACCCACATGTAAACCATAGTTGTATGACCAATAGAAACCATCCATTTATGCTTGTGTTGGGACCATCATCATTTGGATTCAGTTGGACTTCTTGTCATGAGATGTGAACTTGTTGGGCCATTTAAACTGGGATGAGTTTGTGTCTTATGACAATTTGGGCCAAAAGCTTCTAAAATGTTGATGGGCCGCTTTGTGTTTGGCCTCCCTATCATTTGAAGTTGTTTAGCCACGTTATCGCAAAAGTGTAAACCTGTTGGGCCTTTTTCAACAGGGACAAGTTTACACCTTGCAATAGTATGATTGAATGCTTTAAAATGTTAATGGGCCAACTTGCACGAAAAACTTGACGGGCTTATATATTCCATGCATCTCATGCATACACGCATCATGTTGACCCCTGTGTCTTAAAAGCCATCATAGATATTTGTTGGGTTAGGAAAAAGAAGACTTGTCAAGAAGAGTTTAGCAAACATGGATATCGGGGAAAAGGAAACCGAGGAACAGAAAACTTTACGGCAATGATAGAAAGACCATTGGGGGGGCCTTCATAAAAAAACAGAGAAAAAAAATATTGTTTGTTTTTAGTCCTTAATAGTTAGACATGAGTCCGATGACGAAATGGTTTACTTTAGGGTGAAATCTTAGAAACAATAAGTTCTTGATACACTTTTATCTCACATCACTCAAAGTGACAAGACATCTATCACTTGAATGACTAATGATGTGATGCTTGATGTGACTTGTGGGCCGCACTTGAATTCGAAATACGAGTGGGCCAGCAAACACTCTCGGGCTCGGGTTCGCTAATTCTGAATTAACGAATTTTCCGTTGTGACGTAATTAAATCAAATTTAATTAAATAATTATGCCTAACAAAATTACTATTCACATCGCTAGCGAATTAATTCTAAATTAACTCGTTCGCCCAAATTAAAATCCAATTTTAATTCCGCGTCGAAATCAAATTTCGTATAATATATCGAATATATTATTTTATCGATTAATTCCAAATTAATTGTTCTCTCTCTTTAAATAATATTTTATCCCAGATAAAATATGTCCGTAATTAATCCTAGATTAATTTTCTCTCTCAATTAATTAATCCCAGATTAATGTTTATGTACCATTGGTAAACACAACCTCGTATTGCACTTGCATGAGTAGCCAATACCCAAATATATTAGAACTATGCCGTTATGCTCCCATAACACGCACAAGTGCAATACTAGTCTATTCCGCATTATCGATGTCCAATCTCGATAATACTCTTACTATGGATGTTTTAATGATTAAACCTTCGTGGGTTGATACTGTCTCATATCATCTCAATCCGGAACTAATCATAAGGACCTTTTATCATTTATGTATCTTGGTAATCTAATTACAAATGATAAAAGAGCAATTTCCTTTGTCACATAGTTAATTTGTACAACAACACCATGTTCTGTACAAATAGTGATGCTATTGGTCATAATTGTCCAACAACCTCCCACTTGGCCTATAGCCAATCACTCAAGTGTCCTACACTTGAACTATGTACGGCTCGCTCAAACTTCTGCTGAGAAACTGCTTTCGTCAGCGGATTTGCAAAGTTATCATTTGATGCGATTTATTCGATATCACATCGCCACGATGTATGATCCGAACGAATCAGATGAATAATTGAAGTATATACTCGGATCGTTGATGAGACCATTAATTCTTTAGCCTTTGTTGTAGCCTAGCTCAGCTGCTAACAGAACTACACCTAATCCAATTAGGATTATTTAGATCCTAAGTGCTTCTATTGCTGCCTCAGCTGTAGCAATATTCCGCTTTTGTTATTTCTTAGGCAACAATATCTTGCTTGGAAGATTTCCAGCTCACTGTTCCGTTATTCAAACTATATAGTACCGTTATTACGACTTACAGTCGTCATTATCGGTTAGGAAACTTGCAACAGTGAACCCAGTCACTTCAAGTTCTCCTTCTCCATAGCTTAAGAAAGCATCCTTAGTTCCTCTAAGATACTTAAGGATGTTCTTAACATCAATCCAGTGACTATCACTTGGATTGGCCCGATTGTGACTCCATATGCTCAAAGCATATGAGACATCAGGTCGCGTATATTTATTTCAATGTACGAGTTCTCGGAGAATGCCAACAACTTTTAGATCTATCCCAGTAGATCCTTATTCCTAGAATAAAGGTTGTCTCTCCCAAGTATTCTACGGAGAATTTTCATGAAAGCCAAGCTTTCACCTATTATATTATGGGAATGTCATTTCCAAGAAATGATATATCATCATTATATAGGATAATCACTGTCAGTGCGCTCCCACTAACCTCCTTATATACACAAGAATCATTTTCTTTTTGAATTAAATCATATACCATTATGATTACATCAAAATGATAGTTCCAAGAACGCATGCTTGCTTCAATCCATACATGGATCGATTGTTGGAAAATTATGACCCATAGCATCACTATTTGTACAGAACATGGTGTTGTTGTACAAATTAACTATGTGACAAAGGAAATTGCTCTTTTATCATTTGTAATTAGATTACCGGGATATATAAATGATAAAAGTCCATATGATTAGTTCCGAATTGATAAGATATGAGACAGTATCAATCCATGAAGGTTTAATCATTAAAACATCTCTAGTCGGAGTATTATCGAGATTGGATATCGATAATATGGAATAGACTAGTATTGCACTTGTGCGTGTTATGGGAGCCTAACGGCATAGTTCTCATATATTTGGGTATGGATACTCATGCAAGTGCAATAGGAGGTTGTGTTTACCGATCGTATGGAAACAGCTTCGCTCTGGATAGACCCCTCGGAATTCCATTGGTAGTATGACTATGTGTCTATGGAAGTCCGAATCAGGGTAGGTGTATTTGGTCTTAACCTGAGACTTGCACCGCTAATACTTGCGACAATCAATATACTTTGGTTTTGGTCGTCCAGGGCTTTAACCTGTTCTGTGTACGCCTTTTCTGAGTATATTGAGAATCGTAGTGTATTGGGTGTGATGTCAAGATGGAAGTATCAATCCAGTCATAGTGGAGATGATTGTCACGTAGGATACGGAACTAGTACTCTTAGTACTGCAGTCATCGGGATAATATGACTAGGTCATGATTATCCGATTATAGAGACTAGTTACCAGAGATCTGATATGTGCTTCGTACGGGGCAGACACAATTCCAGCCCCAAGCTAGCACGTGACATCCGATACTGGATCGCTATACGCAATACTATGTATACTACGCCTGATACAAATCACATATTCCTTTAAGAATATTTATGGAGAATTGGGTAGGCACGGTGCTTTGCTAGAAGCCAACCATGTCTTGTAAATCGGTAAAAACATAGTACTAGGTACGTACGTGTTCGGATAGTCCGATGACCGGATTTACTGCCAACATATCCGGGGATCTCATGGGTCGCTTCCCGAAGATTCCCCGATGACGTATGACTCGCGCATAATTATTCTGGGATTAATTAGTAGAGAGAGAAAATTAATCTAGGATTAATTACGGAGATATTTTATCTGGGATAAAATATTATTTTAAAGAGAGAGAACGATTAATTTGGAATTAATCGATAAATTAATATATTCTATATATTAAACGAAATTAGATTTCGACGCGGAATTAAAATTAGATTTTAATTCGGGCGAACGAGTTAATTTAGAATTAATTCATTAGCGACGTGAATAGTAATTTTGATAGGCATAATTATTTTATTTAATTACGTCGTAACGAAAAATTCGTTAATTCAGAATTAGCGAACCCGAGCCCGGGAGTGTTTGCGGGCCCACTCGCATTTCGAATTCAAGTGCGGCCCACAAGTCACATCAAGCGTCATATCATTAGTCATTCAAGTGATGGATGTCTTGTCACTTTGAGTGATGTGATGTCTAGTCACTTTTGAGTGATGTGAGTTGTTGAGGGCATTAATTGCCATTTTGGCTCCAAAATTTGTTTGACTTTTTGAAAGGCATATACCAAATTTTGGAAATCAATTTTTTGGTAATTGTTTTAGAAACACAAACCAACTCATCACACTTCTCTCCTCTCCCTCCACTTTCGGCCAAAGGCCAATCTTCTCTCCCAAAATTTCTTCAATGCCGTGAGCAAGAAGAAGGCCAAGGGGAAATTTTGTGGAAAAATTTCCTAGTGTTAGCACACATTTGGAGTCTTACAAAGGTGATAGGGAAACAAACCCTTGAGCATGGAATCTCATCTTAAAGCTGGGAGCTTGAAGAACACAAATGGAGCATAAAAGAGGAGAAGAGCCGAGAGCTTCATCAAGAGAGCAAGAAATTTTTCTTGTTCCTCGCATCGCAAAAGCTGATCAAAGTGAGTATTCTGCAACTTAACTTTGATGTATTCACATATTTAAATGCTTAATTGATCTTGGTTTGACCTAGAAATCCCAACAATGGTATCGGAGCCAGGTTTAAGCATGGATTGGAATAATTAGGGTAAAATTGGGTAAAATTGATTTGAGCATGTTTGGATGAAATTGATTGTTTGAGTATGCTTGAATGATGATAACATAGTGTTATGCATGGTCAATTTGATGAAAATTTGAATTGGATCAAATTTTCCCTAATTAGTAGGCTTGGCCGAAAGTTGTTATTGCCCTAATGTCATGGTAATTTATTTTTTGAATCATTGGATGAGTTTGAAAGACTTGGGAAATGTTGATTCAGGATTTAATTGTATTAAATCGAAATCGGACATAAAAATCCTAATTGCCGTGAGTGAAGATGGAAAATGAATGATTTTGATTAATTGTGTTGGACATGTGTTGATGATAATAAGCATGATTAATTATATAAATTGGTATTTTGGAAATGTTAATTTGGTTAATTAACCATGGCTATACACTTTAGATTAATTTAATTGTGAAATTTGGAATTTTGTAATTTAATTAATTGGGCTTAATTTGGAATTGGGCTTATAAAGTTGTATTTGGGCTTAATGGGCTTGGTTGGGCCAAGTTTGGTTTAGGTTAATTGGTTGGATCCAATTGGGCCCAAAACCATATCCATAAAGTCCAAATATAATCAAATGGGCCTTTAAAATTTTAATTGGGCCTAATAGGCCGAAATTGGTTTCTTGGCAAAAAGGGTGATTCCTTAAATGAGCTTTGGTATTTGGGTTTGACCCATATTGACCAAAGTCCATGCCTTAAGAAAAATTGAAAGCCCATTGGACTTTAATTCAATTGACATTGGATGTTAATTGAGCTTTGAGACCCGAAAGATTAGATTTAGAATCTAAGTTGCTAAAGGCACATTAATAAAGTGTAATTATTTAATTTGGAATTAATATAGAATTAGTATTAAATACAAATTAAATTGGATTTAATTTGTAGTTTAATATAATTCGAGAAATTCGTACTTTGAGTACTTATTCTTAAAACGAGTCGGACTCGTGCAAATCAAATCGTTGTTTGAACATTGGATGGTCATTAATTTCAGATTATTTAATTGGATTAGATTGATTGATAACATGCTTTGTGTGAATACATGGATGTGATGTATGAATAATGTATATCGGATGGAAATTAGATGGGTGAGGGCAATTTTGGAAATTATTGTAATAAATTTAGAATTATTAAATTGGATCTGCGTGTCCAGTTATTACCTCTTGATTCTTTGTATTTCTTCTCACCTATTCCCCTCAATGTAAATGAGGTTTCTTTAGAAGTTATGTAATTGGTAGAAGAAGATTTGTGCTAGCGGGAGAGAGGAAAATGGAGAGATTTGTTCTAGGAACAAGTTGTTTTAATATCCATCCCATATCATTATTAATTTATTTACGCGCCTTATTATGTTTTTAGAATGCATGTTTAAGGGTGTATGATGAGACTTTAACAAAGATAATTAATTGGTTGCCATATACGAAAAAACCCTCAACAAATATTAAGCGTTTTCCTTCCATTGAATGATTCATTCTCAAGATCCAAGATTGCCACTGGTTTTGGCCAAAGTCAAGACCTTTGTCCATCGCGGATGTGTTTGAATCATGAAGGCTTTTGTTCCATATCGGTGTCTTGTCCAAGTTGTGATTTGTTGGCCAAAGTCAAGATCACTTCTTGTCCATCGACATCGATTACGAAGCTTTCCAAGGTCAATGGGTCCCGCTTAACTGGAATCATTAAGTTTGTTGTGCCAAAGCCAAGGCTTAATTGATTCAGAGGAAAAAGGTTTGGAAAATATATTGGATATATTGGCATATATAAGATATATGTTTCGGACTTAGATGTCCACCTACTGGATCTAGGAATTGGATGAGATCCAATTGAACTTAGAGATCTACCTAGTTAAATATCATACAGCTTGTTGGCCAAAGTTAAGGTTGTGTGTTATTTAACGGGATCTTAGCCCACTAGGAAACAAGGTTTCCCGAGTACTCAACAGATGGTTAGAGGCTCGCCGAAAAATAGTGGGAGGCAGTATTAAATTTGCAATTTCGTTTAGATACTTGCCAATACGCGCTCATTTAATTTTTCGTTGTAATTAATAAATATATTAGTTTGACTAATATTTAATCGTTGTTTTAAATAAACAGTTGGACTGTATTCAAACTACTTCAAATAAGTTGATTATATAATTGGATTATAGTAATCAATATATTGAATTTAAATAATTAATTATAGTTGATTATATAGTTAGGCTATAGTAATCATTATATTCAATAAGACCTAAAAATGTTGATTGGATAGTTGGACTATAGCAATCAAGATAACTGAAAGATTAGCGTTTAAAACATAAACCTGGGTAAAATTCTTTAAACGGCTTTAATTTTCAAATTGGGAATAAAACCTCAAGATAGTCCTGGGAACTGAGGAGTTTACTTATTGGATAGAATAACATCTCGGGCCTAAGCCCGGAGTTGAGCAATAGTAGAACATGATCTTTGGAAGATTCATGTGATGATAACTTTAGTGCTCAATCCATTATGCTTACCGTAATGATACTTTAATTCTGTCGTCAAAATTAAGGATTAGATCATTGTACCATGATGATGAAATTAAAGATCTTCAAAGATCTATTCTTAGATCTTAGAAGTACAAATTGCAAAAGAAGCTCTTTTGCTCACGTATGTCAGAGGGTACATCTGTCGAGCACTAGGTGTCGCAGATGATTGCTGACATCGATCAGCTAGGTTAGCTGGGCATTACTTACGTGGCTGAGACTGCCAAAGATTTGATCTTATAGTCTCTACCCGATAGCTGGGGCAAGTTCATTGTGAACCAAGAGAAAATTCTTGGAGAATTGATGGCTATGCTCTATGAGGCAGAGCCAGAGCTTCTAAAATGGGCAAAGGCAAAATCATTACAGTCTTCTGGGAAGACAAAGGACATATCCCAAGATGTCTGCCTAAAACTGTGGCAAACGGGGTCACTGGATGCGTGACTGCCGTATGGACAAGGCACACATGAAGGAAGTAAAGCGGGGCAAGGCTCCAGCTTTAAGTATGTTTGTCATAAATATGTTCACAATTAGTTTCAAAATTGGATTTTGATACCAGATGTGGTACATAGATATGTACTGATGTGCAGAATCTATTGATTAGTAGGATACTGACTTCAGTTGAGATTTATCTACGAATCGGAAACGGGACGAGAGTCGCTGTTTTAACCGTAGAAACCTAAGTTTAGGAACTACCCTTGGGGTATGTACTTAAATTAGGAAACTGTTAAATGTAACTAGTTTGACTAGAAACATTATCTCTATATCAGAGTATAATCTGTTGCGGGTATACCTTTATATTTAGAACACTAAAGTTTTTATTTTATAAAGATGATATTGAGATAAACACATTGGATGTGAATACTAGTATATATTTTGAATATAATGAATCTCAAACGTATAAAATGACAAACAAATAGCTCAAACTGATTAATCATATGAGACTTATTTGTGGCATTGTTGTCTAGGACACATTAAACAAGACTCGTATATCCACACTTTTGAAGAGTGGATACTAAGACGATTTGATCCTATCAATGATGTCTACGAATCTAGTTTATTAGGCAAAGTGCCCTAAAACACCTTTTACTTGGTAAAAGTACAAATGCCATCGATCTGTTAGCCCTCGTTCATAGTGACAAAAGTGGGCCCATATCTAGCTAGGCTAGAGGTGGATATGAATACTTCTAACCTTTACGGATGTGGCATCGCGTTATGTTTATGTGTTTCTTGGGAAACATGAATCGGAAACTTATGATAAATTCAAAGAGTTTCGACACGAAGTAGACAGACAGATCGGCTGGAGTATTAATACATCATGATTGGACCATGATGAAAATAATTAAGCAATAAGTTTCTCGATTACTTGAAAGAGTATAGTATTCTTTCAATAAGGACTCATCCCGGAACACCTCAATTGACGGTGTGTCCGAACAGAGAAACCGAATTCTGTTGGACATGATAAGGTTAATCATGAGTCGCTCTGAGCTACCATTTTTCCTTCAAGAGATACGCATTAAACAGTGCAACACTTATTTTGAATAAGGTTCCATAAAAATCTGTTTGACAGACTTCATATTAGATATGAACAGGAAAGAAACTAGATTTTCTCATTCCTGAATATTTGGGAATGCTAGGCATATGTTTGGATGATACCAAACTAAAACCTAAATCGGATAAGTGCCTAATTGTAGGTTATCCTAGGAAAACAAAAGTATAGTACTTATACAACTCATAAGAGAACAATTTAATTGTTGCTCGCCATGCGGTTTTCCTAAGAGGAATACCTATATGCAGTGGTAAGTGGGAGGAAAGTAAAACTCGATGAAAATTGGAGTAATACTGTTCCAGGCACCGATTCCTTAATGGAACACAAACAGTTCATCAGGGATGAAACTGTACCACAATCTTCAAATACACAAGAACCGCGTAAGTCGGAGAGAGTCATAAAATAACCTGGGAGGTATGGGTTTCTGATCTCACATCGTAAAGATGTCAATCTTATTGAGGAATATGAACTGACTACGTATGAGGAAGTGATGCAAGGTATCGACTCCCTATTATGGCAAAGTGCCATGATGTCCGAAATGGATTCCATGTATACCAACCAAGTTTAGACACTAGTTGTTGTACCGGAAGGCATTGTGCCTATTGGTACTATTTGAGTCTTCAAGGAAGACATACATGGAAGGCAACATACCAATGTACTAAGCTAGGCTTGTAATGAAAAGATATCGTTATCAACATTGTGTCGATTACGATGAAACCTTTTACTTGTTGCCATGGTTAAATCCATTTGGAGAATGCTTGATGATGCTGCATGTTTCATTTATGAAATTGGCAGCTGAAAATCAAAACTGCTTTCCTTAAACGGAAACCTTTTGGAGGATGTTAACAACATCCTGACGGTTGTTTTGTACCAAAACAAGCAAACAAGGTTTGCAAGTTAATTCGATCCATTTATGGATTGAAGCAAGCATTGCGTTCTTGGAATTATCGTTTTGATGTAATCATAATGGTATATGATTTAATTCAAAACGAAAATGATTCTTGTGTATATAAGGAGGTTAGTGGGAGTGCACTGACAGTGACTGTCCTAAGTAATGATGATATATCATTTCTTGGAAATGATATTCCCATAATACAATCGGTGAAAGCTTGGCTTTCAAGAAAATTCTCCGTAGAATTCTTGGGAGAGACAACCTTTATTCTAGGAATAAAGATCTACTGGGATAGATCTAAAGGTTGTTGGAACTCTCCGAGAACTCATATATTGAAATAAATGTACGCGACTTGGTGTCTCATATGCTTTGAGCATATGGATTCACAATCAGGCCAATCCAAATGATAGTCACTGGATTGATGTTAAGAACATCCTTAAGTATCTTAGACGAACAAATGATACTTTCTTAAACTATGGAGAATGAGAACTTAAAGTGACTAGGTTCACTGCTACAAGTTTCCTAAACCGATCATAACGACTATAAGTCGTAATAAAGGTACTATATAGTTTGAATAATGGAACAGTGAGCTGGAAATCTTCCAAGCAAGATACTGTTGCCGAATAAACCAAAAAAGTAGAATATTGATGCAGCTGAGGCAGCAATAGAAGCCATTTGGGTCTTAAAAAATATTAATTAGATTATGAGTAGTTCTGTTAGCAGCTGAGCTAGGCTACAACATAGGCTAAAGAATTAATGGTCTCATCAACGATCCAAGTATATACTTCAACTGTTCATCTGATTCGTTCGGATCATACATCGTGGCGATGTGATGATCGAATAAATCACATCAGATGATAACTTTGCAAATCCGCTGACGAAAATCATTTCTCGGCAGAAGTTTGAGCGAACAGTACATAGTTCAGGTGTAGGACACTTGAGTGATTGGCTATAGGCCAAGTGGGAGATTGTTGGACAATTATGACTCATAGCATCACTATTTGTACAGAACATGGTGTTGTTGTACAAATTAACTATGTGACAAAGGAAATTGCTCTTTTATCATTTGTAATTAGATTACCGGGATATATAAATAATAAAAGTCCATATGATTAGTTCTGGATTGATAAGATATGAGACAGTATCAATCCACGAAGGTTTAATCATTAAAACATCTCTAGTCGGAGCATTATCGAGATTGGACATCGATAATGCAGAATAGACTAGTATTGCACTTGTGCGTGTTATGGGAGCATAACGACATAGTTCTCATATATTTGGGTGTTGGATACTCATGCAAGTGCAATATGAGGTTGTGTTTACCGATGGTACGGAAACATCTTCGCTCTGGATAGACCCCTCATAATTTTATTGGTAGTATGACTATGTGTCTATGGAAGTCCGAATCAGGGTAGGTGTATTTGGTCTTAACCTGAGACTTGCACCTATAATACTTGCGACAATCAATATACTTTGGTTTTGGTCGTCCAGGGCTTTAACTGGTTCTGTGTACGCCTCTTCTGGGTATATTGAGAATCGTAGTGTATTGGGTGTGATGTCAAGATGGAAGTATCACTCCAGTCATAGTGGAGATGATGGTCACGTAGGATACGGAACTAGTACTCTTTAGTACTGCAGTCATCGGGATAATATGACTAGGTCATGATTATCCGATTATAGAGACTAGTTACCAGAGATCCAATATATGCTTCGTACGGGGCATACACAATTTCAGCCCCAGGCCTAGCACGTGACATCTGATACTGGATCGCTATACATAATACTACGTATACTACGCCTGATACAGATCACATATTCCTTTAAGAATATTTATGGAGAATTGGGTAGGCATGGTGTTTTGCTAGAAGCCAACCATGTCTTGTAAATCGGTAAAAACATAGTACTAGGTACGTACGTGTTCGGATAGTCCGACGACCAGATTTACTGCCAACATATCCGGGGATCTCATGGGTCGCTTCCCGAAGATTCACCGATGACGTATGACTCGCACATAATTAATCTGGGATTAATTAGTAGAGAGAGAAAATTAATCTAGGATTAATTACGAAGATATTTTAACTGGGATAAAATATTATTTAAAAGAGAGAGAACGATTAATTTGGAATTAATCGATAAATTAATATATTTGATATATTAAACGAAATTAGATTTCGACGCGGATTTAAAATTAGATTTTAATTCGGGCGAACGAGTTAATTTAGAATTAATTCGTTAGCGACGTGAATATTAATTTTGCTAGGCATAATTATTTAATTAAATTTGATTTAATTACGTCGCAACGAAAAATTCGTTAATTCGGAATTAGCGAACCCGAGCCCGGGAGTGTTTGCGGGCCCACTCGCATTTCGAATTCAAGTGCGGCCCACAAGTCACATCAAGCGTCACATCATTAGTCATTCAAGTGATGGATGTCTTGTCACTTTGAGTGATGTGATGTCTAGTCACTTTTGAGTGATGTGAGTTGAGGGCATTAATTGTCATTTTGGCTCCAAAATTTGTTTGACTTTTTGAAAGGCATATACCAAATTTTGGAAATCAATTTTTTGGTAATTGTTTTAGAAACACAAACCAGCTCATCACACTTCTCTCATCTCCCTCCACTTTCGGCCAATGGCCAATCTTCTCCCCCAAAATTTCTTCAATGTCGTGAGCAAGAAGAAGGCCAAAGGGAAATTTTGTGGCAAAATTTCCTAGTGCTAGTACACATTTGGAGTCTTACAAAGGTGATAGGGAAACAAACCCTTGAGCATGGAATCTCATCTTAAGGCTTGGAGCTTGAAGAACACAATTGGAGCACAAAAGAGGAGAAAGCCGATAGCTACATCAAAGGAGCAAGAAATTTTTGTTGTTCCTCGCCTCGCAAAAGTCGATCAAAGTGAGCATTCTACAACTTAACTTTGATGTATTCACATATTTGAATGCTTAAATTGATCTTGGTTTGACCTAGAAATCCCAACATCAATTAACCTGCAAACCTTGTTTGCTTGTTTTGGTACGACAAAACTGTCAGGATGTTGTAAACATCCTCCAAAAGGTTTCCGATTAAGGAAAGCGATTTTGACATTCAGCTGCCATATTTCATATATGAAACATGCAGCATTAGCAAGCATTATCCAAATGGATTTAACCATGGCAACGAGTAAAAGGTTTCGTTGTAATCGACACAATGTTGATAACGATACCTTTTTCGCTACAAGACTAGCTTTGTACGTTGGTATGTTGCCTTCCATGTATGTCTTCCTTGAAGACTTACCAATAGGCACAATGCCTTTTGGTACATCAACTAGTATCCAAACTTGGTTGATATACATGGAATCCATTTCAAACATCATAGAACTTTGCCATAAAAGGAGTGGATACCTTGTATCACTTCCTCATATGTAGTCAGTTCGTGTTCCTCAATAAGATTGACATTTTTACGAGGTGAGATCAGAGACCCATACCTCCCAGGTTATTTTATGACTCTCTCCGACTTACGCGGTTCTTGTGTATTCGAAGATTGTGGTACAGTTTCATCTTGATGAACTGTTTGTGTTCCATTAGGACTCGGTGCCTGGAATAGTATTACTCCGATTTTCATCGAGTTTTACTTTCCTCCCACTTACCACTGCATATAGGTATTTCTCTTAGGAAAACCGCATGGTGAGTAACAATTAAATTGTTCTATTGTGAGTTGTATAAGTACTATACTTTGGTTTCCCTAGGATAACCTACAAATTAGGCACTTATCCGATTTGGGTTCTAGTTTGGTATCATCCAAACATATGCCCAGCATTCCCAAATCATCAGGAATGAGAAAACCCGGTTTCTTTCCTATTCATATCTAATATGAAATCTGTCAAACAGATTTTGATGGAACCTTATCCAAAAATAAGTTTTGCACTGTTTAATGCGTATCCCTAGAAGGAAAATGGTAGTCAGAGCGACTCATGATTAACCTTACTATTTCCAACAAGGTTCGGTTTCTCAGTTCGGACACACCGCCAAATTGAGGTGTTCCGTGAGGAGTCCACATTGGAAGAATATTATACTCTTTCATATATTCGAGAAACTTATTGCTTAAGTATTTTCCATCATGGTCTAATCATGATGTTTTAATACTTTAGCCGATCTGTCTGTCTACTTCGTATCGAAACTCTTTGAATCTATCAAAAGTTTCCGATTCGTGTTTCAAAATAAACACAAAACCATAACGCGATGCCACATCCGTAAAGGTTACGAAGTATTCATATCCACCTCTAACCTAGCTAGATATGGGCTCACTTACGTCACTATAAACGAGGGCTAACATATCGGTGGCACTTGTACTTTTACCAAGTAAAAAGTGTTTTAGGCACTTTGCCTAATAAACTAGATTCGTAGACATTCATTTGATTAGAATCAAATCTGTCATAGTAACCACTCTTCAAAAGTGTGGATATACGAGTCTTGTTTAATGTGTCCCAGACAACAATGCCACAAATAAGTCTCATCTGATTAAATCAGGTTGAGCTATTTGTTTGTCGTGATATATTTAAGATTCATTTATATCCAAAATATAAATACTGTTATTCACATCTAATGTGTTTATCTCAATATCATCTTTATAAAATAAAACACTTTAGTGTTCTAGAATAAATAGATATACCCGCAACGAGTTATACTCTGATATAGAGATAATGTTTCTAGTCAAACTAGGTACATTATAACAGTTTCCTAATATAAGTACACACCCGAATGGTAGTTCCTAAACTTAGGTTTCTACGGTTAAAACAGCGACTCTCGTCCGGTTTCAGATTCGCAGATCAATCTCAACTGAAGTCAGTATCCTACTTATCAGCAGATTCTGCAAATCAATACATATATTATGTACCACATCTAGTATCAAAATCCAATTTTGAAACTAATAGTGAACATATTTATGACAAACATACTTGAAGCTGGAGCATTTCCCTTCTTCACTTCGTTCATGTCTGCCTTGTCCATACGGCAGTCACGCATCCAGTGACCCCGTTTTCCACAGTTTAGGAAGACATCTTGGGATATGTCCTTTGTCTTCCTAGAAGATTGTGATGATTTTGTCTTTGCCCATTTTAGAAGCTCTGGCTTTGTCTCCTAGAGCATAGCCATCAACTCTCCAAGAGTTTACTCTTGGTTCATAATGAATCTGCCCCAGCATTCGGGTAGAGACTATAAGATCAAATCTTTGGTAGTCTCGGTCACGTAGGTAATGCCTAGCTAACCTAGCTGATCGATGTCAGCAATCATCTGCGACACCTAGTGCGCGACAGATGTACCCTCTGACATACATGAGCTAAAGAGCTTCCTATGCAATATGTACTTCTAAGATCTAAGAATGGATCTATGAAGATCTTTAATTTCATCATGTTACAAGGATCTAATCCTTAATTTTGACGACGGATTTAAAGTGTCATTGCATCAACTATAAAGGATTGAGCACTAAAGTTATCATCACATGAATCTTCCAAAGATCATGTTCTACTATTTGCTCAACTTCGGGCTTAGGCCCCAGAGGTTTCTCTATCAAATAAAGTAACTTCTCAGTTCTCAGGACTATC
This sequence comes from Zanthoxylum bungeanum, assembly GCA_019454045.1. Taxonomy (NCBI): domain Eukaryota; kingdom Viridiplantae; phylum Streptophyta; class Magnoliopsida; order Sapindales; family Rutaceae; genus Zanthoxylum; species Zanthoxylum bungeanum. The sequence goes on along the minus strand of SKCR01010936.1, from coordinate 39,837 downwards.
CTGAGGTTTTATTCCCAATTTGAAAATTAAAGTCGTTTAAAAATATTTTTACCCAGGTTTATGTTTTAAACGCTAATCTTTCATTTATCTTGATTGTTATAGTCCAACTATCCAATCAACAATTTCAGGTACTATTGAATATAATGATTACTATAGTCTAACTATATAATCAACTATAATTTGTTTGTTTAAATTCAAATATATTGATTACTATAATCCTATTATATAATCAACTATAAATTGAAATAGTTTGAATACAATCCAACTGTTTAATTAAAACAACCATTAAATATTAGTCCAACTAATATATTTATTTAATTATTGACGAAAAATTGAAATGAGCGTGTATTGGCAAGTAACTAAACGAAATTGCAAATTTAATATTTGCCTCCCACTATTTTTCGGCGAGCCTCTAACCCTCTGTTGAGTACTTGGGAAACCTTGTTTCCTAGTGGGCTAGGATCCCGTTAAATAACACACAACCTTAACTTTGGCCAACAAGCTGTATGATATTTAACTAGGTAGATCTCTAAGATCAATTGGATCTCATCCAATTCCTAGATCCAGTAGGTGGACATCCAAATCTGAAACATATATACAATATATGTGCCAATATATCCAATATATTTTCCTAACCTTTTTCCTCTGAATCAACTAAGCCTTGGCTTTGGCACAACAAACTTAATGATCCCAGTTAAGCGAGACCTATTGACCTTGGAAAGCTTCGTAATCGATGTCGATGGACAAGAAGTGATCTTGAATTTGGCCAACAAATCACAACTTGGACAAGACACCGATATTGAACAAAGCCTTCATGATTCAAACACATCCGCGATGGACAAAGGTCTTGACTTTGGCCAACAAACCAGTGCCAATCTTGGATCTTGAGAATGAATCATTCAATAGAAGGAAAAACACTTAATATGTGTTGAGGGTTTTTCGCGTATATGGCAACCAATTAATTATCTTTGTTAAGGTCTCATCATACACCCTTAAACATGCATTCTAAAAACATAATAAGGCGCGAAAATAAATTTAATAATAATATGCGGAATGATATTTAAAAGAACTTGTTCCTAGAACAAATCTCTCCATTTCCTCTCTCCTGCTAGCACAAATCTTACTTCTACCCAATTACATAACACTTCTAAAGAAACCTCATTTACATTGAGAGGAATAGGTGAGAAGAGAAATACAAAGAGTCAAGAGGTAATAGGCTGGACAAACAGGTCCAATTTAATAAATTCTAAATTTATTACAACAATTTCCAAAATTGCCCTCACTCATCTAATATTCATCTGATATACATTATTCATACATCACATCCATGTATTCACACAAAGCATGCTATCAATCAATCTAATCCAATTAATTAATCTGAAATTAATGACCATCCAATGTTCAAACAACGATTTGATTTGCGCGAGTCAAACTCGTTTTAAGAATAAGTACGAATTCTCGAATTCTCGAATTATATCAAACTACAACATTAAATCCAATTTAATTTGTATTCAATACTAATTCTTTATTTAATTCCAAATTAAATAATTACACTTTATTAATGAGCCTTTGCGACTTAGATTCTAAATCTAATCTTTACGGGGTCTCAAAGCCCAATTAACATCCAATGTCAATTTAATTAAAGTCCAATGGGTTTTCAATTAATTTCTTAAGGCATGGACTTTGGTCAATATGGGTCAAACCCAAAAACCAAAGCCCATTTAAGGAATCACCTTTATTTGCCAAGAAACCAATTTAGGCCCATTAGGCCCAATTAACATTAAAGGTCCATTTAATTATATTTGGACTTTATGGTTATGGTTTTGGGCCCAATTGGATCCAACCAATTAGCCTAAACCAAACTTGGCCCAACCAAGCCCATTAAGCCCATTAAGCCCAAATACAACTTTTCAAGCCCAATTCCAAAATAATCCCAATTAATTTAAATCACAAAATTCCAAATTTCACAATTAAATTAATCTAAGTGTATAGCCATAATTAATTAATCAAATTTACATTTCCAAAATACCAATTTACACAATTAATTATGCTAATTATCATCAACACATGTCCAACATTATTAAATCAAAAATCAATTCATTTTCCATGCTTCAAAGTCACGGCATTATAGGGAATTTTTGTCCAATTCCGATTTCAATCCAATTGAATCCTAAATCAACATTTCCCAAGTCTTTCAAACTCATCCAATGATTAAAAAAAAAATTACCATGACATTTAGGGTACTCAAAGTTTCGACCAAGCCAATAATTTGGGGAAATTTTGATCCAATTCAATTTTCATCAAATTGATCATGCATAACACTATATTATCATCATTCAAGCATACTCAAACAATCAATTTGATCCAAACATGCTCAAATCAATTTTACCCAATTTTTACCCTAAATCAATTTCATGCTTAAATAAGGCTCTGATACCATTGTTGGGTTTCTACTATAGTCCCAAGATCATTCAAGCAATGAAAATCATGTGAATACAATAAAGAAGCATGGCAAAATCATAGTTACAATGATCGGATTTTGATGCAATGAACACAAAAACAATTTGCTCTTTCCTTGAAGCTCACGGCTTTGGCCCTCTTTTGTGCTCCTTGGATTCGGTCAAGCTCCAAGCTTGGGAATGGATTCCATGCTCAAAGGTTTGTTTCCCTATCACCTTTGGATGAATCTTTATGTGCTAGCATAACAAAAATTTGCCACAAATCTTCCTTGTTCCTTCTTCCAACTATCGGCATTGAGAGGAAAATAAGAGAAAAAATAGCCCATTGGCCGAATGTGTGAGAGAGAGAGGGAGAGAATGAGTTGGTTGTAGTGTATACATCGGAATAGGAAACATATCCATGCATACATGCATACACGTCACATGCACGCAATTTTTTGTTTTATTTTTGTTCACATGTTTTGAAGAAAAGAAAAACGTGGAGCAATATCGGGAATGAATCTCAGGGCCGAGGCCCAAACCATCAGCAGTTTCAAGAATGAATCCCAGGGTCGAGGCCAACACTATCAGCAATTTCAGGAATGAATCCCAGGGTCGAGGCCCACACTGTCAGCAGTTTCGGGAATGAATCCCAGGGTCGAGGCCCACATTATCAGTAGTTTCGAGAATGAATCCCAGGGTTGAGGCCCACACTGTCAGCAGTTTAGGGAATGAATCCCAGGGTCGAGGCCCACACTGTCAGCAGTTTCGGGAATGAATCCCAAGGTCGAGGCCCACATTATCAGCAGCTTCGGGAATGAATCCCAGGGTCGAGGCCCATATTATCAGCAGTTTCGGGAATGAATCCCAGGGTCGATGCCCACATTGTCAGCAGTTTCAGGAATGAATCCCAGGGTCGAGGCCCACACTGTCAGTAGTTTCGGGAATGAATCCCAGGGTCGAGGCCCACATTATCAGCAGTTTCGGGAATGAATCAGAGGGTCGAGGCCATCATTATCAGTATTTTGGGGAATGAATCCCAGGGTCGAGGCCCAAATTATCAGCAGTTTTGGGAATGAATCCCAGGGTCGAGGCCCACTTCATCAGCAGTTTTGGGAATGAATCCCAGGGTCGAGGCCCACTTCATCACCAATTTTAGGAATGAATCTCGGGGTCGAAGCACAAATTATCAACAGTTTCGGTAATGAATATCAAGGTCGAGGCCCACACTATCAACAGTTTCGGGAATGAATCCCAGGGCCGAGGCCCACATTATCAACTTAGTTTGGGAATGAATCTCGGAGATCGAAGCATCTCACATCTGTAACGGTTCGAGAATGGACCACCTCATACAGTAACGGTTCGTGAATAGACCAGGGGTCGCAGCACCTTACCACCATCAACTCAGTTTGAAGCATCTCAGAACAACAGCAAGTTAGGTAGCAGCTAGCGAGCCAGGTAAGTAAAAATGCATGCATAACTTTGATAGGATTGTCACTGTCACACACTACACAAGTCCCATCAAAGTGGGGGCGACTGTAGACACTGTATTTTTGCATGAAGCCCAATGATGAGCCTCATATGGAGGTATTACCCTTTAAGTTGCGAAAGTCGCGGGAAACATACGTCGGAAGGGAAAAATTAAAGAAATAAATACATCAACAAATTTAACTCGCTATTTGGCCTCGAGTTTGCTCGATTAATCCCTGTTTTAAAATATTAAGCCTCGAATCCCCGCACCTATCCAAAGCCACACGCCCAAGCCTTAAGACCCCTAGACCTAGAATCCTCACGGGACAAACACAAAAGGATAGAGCTCACTTCTCACTCCCCACAACTCTCCCTCTCTCTCTCGCATCCATCTCTTCTCTCTCTCTCTTATCCTCTCTCTCTAATACACTCAGCATGCATGAAAATAATGAACCTTAACAACAAACCCTAGCCCATTTTTCTCTCTATCCTTCACGCATTCACCGCTCTCTCTCAAAGCCACAACACATAAGCCCTTCAACAAAAACCACTCAAAGCACACAGCCCTTCAACAAAAACCACTCACGGCACACAACAAAAATAAAAACCTAAAACGCACTCACACACACACACTACTCACACGGCATTCAGCACTAAGCACACAAGAAGACAAACAACACCTATATAAAAGCCACGTGAAGACACTCACCCCAATGACCCACTCAGCTAACCTCACCGTACAAATCAGTGAGCCACACGTCATTTATTCAAACAACAAACACAACCTCTATGCCCCAGAACCAAATACGAGGTAGCCCCCCTCCACGTGAACAAAATAGAAGCCAAAATCTGTGAGCAACAAACCATAAAACATCCCCCGAAACAGTCCTGAATCAGCCCCCAAACCAGTCCAGAAAATAACCCAAAACAGTCCCCCAAAATAGTGAACAACTCACCCAAAAATAGTCCCCAAAACAGCGAGCAAAACTGTAGTAAAAACAGCAGCAAAAATAGTGGAAACAGCGGTTGAAAACAGCGAGCGGAAATAGCGAGTGAAAACAGAGAAAATAGTGAACCAGAGGAGTTGCGAAGTGTTAACCCTTCCGATGACCACGTAGCGCACTTCCAAGAAGCGACTTAAAAGGTAAGACCTGATGGCACCCTTTGTTATATTTTATTTTGTTGTCCTGGAAACGGCATGCTCAGTTGGACGTGGAATTCGTCCAACCGGGTATGCAAAGTCCTACATTGAAAACGGCCAAATTCTTTGGTCACATATTTATTATTCCGTATTTATTTGATATTATTAGTCTTTTATTATCTTGCATTTTATTTATGTTTATTGTTGCTTTATTATTCAGCATTTATTTTGCGTTATTTATCCTCCTTGTTATTTTGCATGTTTTGTCTCTTCGGTTATATATGGTTATATGCATTATCGTATGTTTCATGTATGTCAACATTAGGTTAATGATTGCGTTTGTGTTAATGCTTGAGTGTTGCCTCTTGTGGTATATCAGATGGAAACCCAGAACTAAATTTCGTAGTCGAATCCGAATGGACGGTAGTGCGGTCTGTACATGGGATACAACTCCACGTACTGCTTGAGGAAACGTTCACGCATGTGTTCATGGGATTGTGTGCTCGCTTTCATTTCATTTACTTCTATGTGTCCCGACTTAGATATTAGTTAATCTTGCATGTGTATGTTGCGTAGACTTGGTTAGATTATTGCAGAAATCCATTCATTACAAATGACATAAGTAAGGGACCATTCTGAACTCAACGGTTTGAGGTCTTACCTTGCGAGGGGTGAGTGCGGCCTTAAATCATTTCCCAATTCACACTGGGTGGAGACTCCATTATTCTCCGGTTTAGTCCCCCGCGGGCTACTCCGTACTCCTGACCGGGCCGCGAGCCTGGAACAGCGTCGCCGATTTTTGTGTCCTACTGACGTATAACAACAAACTTTTCCATTTAGAAATTGAAGAAGAAGGGTATCAACAGAATAGATTGTGGAATGCATGGCAGCAAGCCCTCAAGCGTTAGTGTAAGGCCAAAATTATAATAAATATAGATTGGAAGAAAGATAACCAGTATAGCCCATATATTTCCTTTCGTGATACACCGTTATAAATAAGGTTTAGGATGACTTGGAACATATTTATGGAAGTATAGCATAAAAAGGGCCAAGGAAACTAAGTATATGGATATGATTGAGACTAGGACAACACTTGACGGAATAAGACTGTAGGAATAAGTGAAAGTGGGATAATCAGGCAAGGAAAACATGTCAGTGTGAAAGACACTTAACCAGATTTACATTAGCAATGAATTTAAAGGTACCGGAAGAGTATGAATATTAACCAGAAATGAATCACCAGCATCGCTGAATATAAGAGGCATCGATAAACAAAAAAAGTAAGCTAGAAATACATGGAGAATTTGACCATGAACCATGAATTCCTAAGCCCCTCAGATAGGCAGAAATAGGAGAACTTGAAGGACGGAACCAATAAGTAGTTAGAGCATAGTAAGGAGAAAATAGAGGGTTAAATAGTTAAGTTATGAGAATGAATGCCAGGATAAGATTGAGTACATGGCACTAAGGAAATACCTAGTAAAAGTATTCATTTATACATTTACACCCAGAAGGGAAGCGGAATATGAAAAAGCCTAGTCATAGAGAACACTAGTATTTCCAGATACTCGAAAGTACCATCTACAGGAACCCGAACTTTGGGTCAGTGACTCCCAAACAGACTTAATTACTCAGACTTCAGATATATATATTTCTGCAGCATCTTCAATCCATGTAACGAGCTTTGGGTCAGTGACTCCCAAACCAGTTGGTTTTAGGGCACTAGGTGTTAAAACACCCTTACAGACTTAATAACTCGGATCTCAGAAGTTTTTTTTTTTTTTTTTTTTTTTTTACTCCACTGCTTTTTGAGATGTTTCCTCCAATTAAACTAGAGCACTGAATATTACAAACTTTTCAATTTTAACTCATGTCCGTATGTTACTATATATGTTGATAATACCTGTCAACTGAGCATATGAAGATCCATTTTAGTCCGTTTTAAGGAGAATTCACAAATTAAATAATTCAAAATGAAATAAACAAAAATTAACTTGTTTCGAAATAGGTTTGAGATACGTCTCAGGAATGGAAACTCCTTACTCAGCTATCTCTTACCAATTTCACTTTTTTAGTCAAAATAAAAACACAAAAACACAAAAAATTTTTGTAATTTTTGAAAATTTTTCAATTTTTTTGTATTTTTCGAAAAATTTTGGACTAAAAATAAAAACAACATACAAACTAAAAACAAGGTACTAATAAACTAATTTCCTCCCCCAAACCTAAATGAGACATTGTCCCCAATGTCTTAAACAGTAGAAGAAGAGTTTAGAAGATAATACCTGGTTAGCTGAAATTCTACAAGAAATTAAAGGTTAAGATCCAGATTAATTCGACGCCTCTTACCACGATCGTCTTCGAACCAATTTATCTTTGAAAGGATAGGGTCAACTTGTGGTTCATAGGCTATGAGTTGGTCTATTAGATCCGGAGCAGTTCTGGCAGTAAAGAGGAGTGCTTTCAAAGGTTTTGACACGAACCCATTTCTCCGAGCATCATCAAGAAACACACAAAGAAAATCATAAAATCCATCAACATTAAACAGTCCAAGTGGTTTCTGGTGTATGTTCAGGTTCGCCCAAGATAATACTATAAATATTTCCTCCAATGTACCCAAGCCACCTGGCAAAGCGATAAAAGCATCAGCACGGTTAATCATTTCTACCAGTCGTTCAGACATACCTGGCACGATCAGTTCCTCTCTGTTTGATGATCCAATAAGATTTGCCTCTGCCAAGGGTTTTGGGATGATTCCCAAAATGTTACTGCCTCCTTCCTGTACAGCCTTTGAAACGATTCCCATAAGTCCGAGATTGCCTCCGCCATATATTAAGTGCATATTCCTTGCAGCTAAGACTCGACCCAATTCCTGTGCTGCTTCTATGTATTGTGGCTTAGTTCCAACACTACTACCGCAAAACACACAGATGTTCTCAACTCGTCTTCTTGAAGTGGCTTCCATTTTTTTATGTATTTCTTTCTCAACTCGGGATGCCTTCAAAAGTGCAATGACGGGCTGAATTTATAGTACCTGAAAAAGGGTGAGTAAAAATAGCACAAGAATCTTCCAGAGGACGATTAGTAGCGAAATAGTAAAATAGATCGTGATAGTCAACAAGATCTGGATCCTGTCGGAGAAAATAAAAGAAAACAACAAAACAAATCACAATTATTAAGAAAAGACAAAAAGATATAATATTTACAAGAAAAGTAACGGCTTGATTGACGTCTATACGTCAGGGACAAGCTTCCCATCCAATTTTCTTATAAATTGGCAAACAGGGTCTTTTTGAGTCAGATTCCCGAGACTTAATTGTTGTCTTTCCTTTTGGAATTGTGTATGTAATTTGCGAATGGCAATGTGAACATATCCACTAGGATGCGTCTCAAGAGTTGAAGATATTTCATCTAAAGACTCCTTACTCAAGCCATCCCTAATGAATTTAATTTTGTCTTCACGATTATCAGACACCATTCCTAAAGAACGACAACGAGTGTTGCAATTAAATCGTGCACATTTAAAACAAACACCCATTTGTTTAGCTCTACGTTTCTTTGCATAGGTGCTTCTTCCAAAACCAGGCAGATGTGAAATAAAAGAGTCAGAAGACTCACCTGCCAATCGGACTCGTGCTTCAATTACCCAACGAATATCATTAGGAATTCCATGGATTGTCAATAACCTCATCCGTTCCAAGCGAGCTTTGTATACTTTCATTAGAGATTTTTGAGGGAGAGAAGGAAATTGTTTGCGAAGATTTGCTAGAGCTTCTTCCATCGTGAAATGACTAAACCTGCAAAAAACTAAACACACCAAATTAAATCACACCAAATCACAATATATACACAAATTGCATGGGTTGCCTCCCTGCTAGCGCTAAGTTTAAAGTCGTCAGCCAGACTTGGCTTCTCGAACGTTAAGCTGGATCTGAAAGTGTAACACTTTCTTTTTGTCGCTCAAATGATTCTCCCCAGTAGTGCTTGACACGCTTGTTTTTAACCTTGAAAGTTTTGTTAGCGTCAGGATCATGTATCTCAACGGCTCTATTTGGTAAAACTTTGGTGATCACAAATGGACCTGACCACCGTGATTTTGGCTTCCATGGAAGAATTTCACCCTTGATTTGTTTAACAATACCTTCTGCCCTGGTTCCAGTTGTATGCGCACTAACTTCTCATCATGTCTTTTCTTGCCCTTTTCTTTGTACAATTTGGCATCCTCAAAAGGCTGATTGTGAAATTCCTCCAATTCGTTGAGCTGGTGGAACTTTTTCTCTTCTGTTGCTTGTAGTGCAAGAATTGCTCCTTCAGTACAAAAGACGCTTTATCTTTAGGCTCCACAGGCAATTGACATGTTTTAATTTTGTCAGTAGAACTTTGCACTGCATTGGGGTTCTGAATGGTACTGTGTATCACATCGAGTTTGAAACATTCCTCTTTCTTTTCATCATCTGGGAAATTCATGGCCTTGAAAACATTGAATGTTACTTCTTGGTCCTGTACCCTCATGGTTAATTCTCCTTTTTGTACATCAATAATGGTTCGACCTGTAGCCAAGAATGGTCTCCCAAGGATGATTGGTACGTCTGGTCTTCCTCCATATCAAGGACAATAAAATCTGCTGGGAAAATGAATTTGTCAACCTTGACCAGCACATCCTCAACTACACCTCTCGGAAATATGAGCGTTCTATCAGCAAGTTGTAGTGAGACTGATGTTGGCATTGTTTCTCCAATCTGTAATTTCCTGAAAATAGAAAAAGTCATCAAGTTAACACTCGCACCTAAATCACACAAAGCCTTACCAAAGTTATGTTCTCCTATGACGCAAGGAACAGTGAAACTGCCAGGATCTTTCAACTTCGGGGGAAGTTTCCTCTGAATGATGGCACTGCATTCTTCTGTTAATGTTACTGTCTCGTAATCTCCCAATCTCCGTTTTCGTGAAAGAATATCTTTCATGAATTTGGCATAGGTGGGCATTTGTTCCAACGCTTCTGCAAATGGAATGTTGATATGCAGCTTTTTGAAGATCTCCAGGAACCGAGAAAACTTCTTGTCCAATTTGTTCTTCTGAAGACGTTGAGGAAAAGGTGGAGGTGGAGCGATCTGTTCTTTTTCCTTTGCTTCTTTTTCCTCCATCTGTTGCTTTGTTTCTTTTGGAACTTCCTCAATAGTTGTTTTGGCTCCAACATCTTTGTTGATTTCAGTACCGCTTTTTAACATGATGGCATGACATTGCTCATTCCCCATGTTCCTTGGATTTGGCTCTGTGTTGCTAGGAAGGGTACCTGGCGGTCTGTAACTCTGAGCATTGGCTAGTTGTCCGATTTGATTCTCTAGTGCTTTGATAGAGGCTGAATGGCTTTGAAATATAGTGTCATATCTTGCTGCTTGAGAGTCGTGTTTTCCTTCCATCTTTTTCAAGTAGGTCAACACTTCTGTTATTCCTGATTCATTTGCATGCTCCTGGCCTTTGTTCTGTTGCTGGAATTCAAGTGGTGGATAGTTCTGCTGTTGGCCTGAATTGTTGCTCCATGATAAATTAGGATGATTCCTCCACCCTGGGTTGTAGGTGTTGGAATATGAATTGTTCCCTTGTCTGTTGAAATTGTTGACATAATTCACCGTCTCTTCATGTTGGTTTGGTTCTGGTGCTCCTCCATATGGTGAACTTGTGGATCCAGTGATGTTCACAACTTGCGTGCTAAGTGTTTCTAGACATTTGCATATTTGATCCAGCCTGGTATTCACTGCTGTGTTTGCTCCAACTTCATAAATTCCTGCAATTCTTTGGATCATGCTCCTTTCTGTTGGCCACAAGGAATTGTTGTTGGCCATTTCTTCGATTAGGTCCCAGGCTTGATCTTCTCCTTTTGCCATCAAGGCTCCTCCAGCAGCAGCATCGATTGTGGTTCTTATTATTCCAGAAAGTCTATTGTAGAAGGTCTGAACTTGTAGCCACTTTGGAATCTCATGGTGAGGACACTTTCCGGAGTAAATCTTTGTACCTTTCCCAAGCTTCGCAGAGGGATTCTGAATCTTGTTGTACAAAGGATGTGATGTCATTCCTCAATTTCCGGTTCTGGCTGGTGGAAAGTACTTTGCAAGAAATTTGGTGGCTAAAGTGTTCCAAGTTGTGATAAAACCTGCTGGTAGTGAATGTAGCCAAGCTTTAGCTCTGTCCTTCAGGGAATATGGAAAAACTCGCAGTCTCATTGCTTTTTCTGATGCTCTGTTGTAGTTAAAAGTGCCGCAAACTTCTTGAAGTTGCTGATGTGGGAATTAGGATCTTCAGTTGCATTCCCCCCGAACTGAACTGACTGCTGAATCATCTGAATGCATGTTTTGATGTCACACGCATTTTCTGGTAAGGGAGGAAGTACAATACAGGAAATGAGTCTGTCAACCACCGGAATGGTTCTGTCTCGAATGGGAATTGGTGGTGCAACGTTCAAAGGTTCAGGTTCCATGTTGACTAAAGCTTCTTGGCCTTCTCGCCTTTCCCTTCAACTGTCTGATGGTTCTTTCAATTTCTGGGTCAAGCGGTCGGAGTTCAAAGCTTCTGGTTCGTCTCATGTAGTTTCTGAGAACCTGAAACACAAGAAAACAACGACAATAAGTAAAAAGAAATTAGATATAAGTAAAGGTATCTAACCCCTAAACTAATAGTAAAAGATAAATAAGTCCCGGCAACGGCGCCAAAAACTTGACCGGCGTAAACACACACGTATAACGCAAGCGCACGTATCGTTCAAGTAGTATAAAAATATCGATCCCACGAGGACTTAATATCTAAACTATTAATTTTATGAGGTCAAATGATTACTAATATCTAACAAGTTGATTGATTGATTTGAAATGGTGACGATTCTAAATTTAAAAGCAAGTAAATAAAATTGTCGAAAATAGGTTTTAAGAAAATTCAATATTAAAAACTATCTAGGGTTGTGATTTCTTCCAATATCATTTTAAAGATGAAGTGGTTATCTTAAAGTTGTGTAATATATTGATTTATTAACCTGGAACACTAAATTATGTGTAAGCCTTTGTCGATGGTCAGACACAAATACCCAGTTTAACCCAATTGAATCATATGTCTATGTCAACCAAATTATCTGGATTCATTAAGTTTAAGTTCCAATTATGGCTACCCCCGCCCGACAGGTATATTCCTATCCTGTAAGGAAATCTATTAAAGGGTTATCTATCCTCAAGGAAGATCGTGGGCTATTGAGTCTAAGGCTGAAACCTAAAATCCCTATGTCTAGTTCATTTTAGATTTACCAGATCAATTTTATTAATGGCCAGTTAATGAAAAAGCATTAAGTTTAAGACTCAATAAATAAATCTTTATATTACCTAAGCTATAATCTAACCCTTATAAAATGGTGATATTGGATTTCATCACAACCCCAGATAACTAATTTAGTTACAAACATAACTAGGGCTAGTAAAAGCTTGAAAATAAAAGACATAAAGTAAAAATGCGGTAAAGTAAATACTGAAAAGTAAATTACAATAAAATAAAATGCTAAGGTAAAAGGAATTACTTTTACTACTACTAATTTAGATATCTCCCATAAAATAATATATAAACTTGTGATTCTTTTCCAACCAGCCATATAGGCGGTAACCTGATTAAGTCAAATAAGTCCAACCAGCCATAAAGGCGGAACCAAAATTAAATTACCAACCGACCAATCTGGCGGTATCCTTATTAGTCAGGTTTAAATCAGATTAAAATGAATTACCAACCGACCAATCTGGCGGTATCCTTTTTAAGTCAATATTTTAAATAGTGAATATATTATTTTAAGGGAGATTAATCTAAATAGTAACAGTAAAAGAATTACATTTCACCCTAGCTAAGGAAGTTACCTCCTCATTACTGAAAAGTAAAAACAGAAAAATTAAAGAAAGAAAAGTACTGTGCGTAAAAGTAAATTGCGGAAAGTAAAAACTGAAAAGTAAAGAAAAGAAAGTGCGAAACTGAAAATTAATTACTGAAAACTAAAAATAAACAAACTAGATACAATCTTCTTATTTATTCATTAAGAATTTCAAAGAAGAAAGTATGAATTTTACAAATGAAATGGCTTGGTATTTATAGGCAAAATTTTGCCACCATCAAATCATCCATCAAATTCTCCACCAAATCCATTATTAATTTCTCCACTAATTACTCCACCAAATCCATAATTGCTCCACTAATTGCTTATCTTGTTTCGTGTTGATTTGATAATTTTTATTAATTATTAATTAATTAATATTTTGCTTTGAAAATGATTGATAATGACTTTTAATAATTACACTCCACACACTTCTGGATGGTTCATCAATTTCGGTCATGCAATCATCCGAATTCGAAAATATTTTCTCTTTCAAAGTTGTAGAACTTTGAGTCTTCTTTAATCTGGCACTTGAATCAGCTCTATCCGATATCTGAGTAAAAAGTTATTCCCCAACTACGACAGATGCACAAAACTGGAATTTCCAAAACTGCACTTCGTCAAAACGCCCTTTCAAGTTTCCAATCTCCAAAATTAAAATATCAAGTCCAATAATTGCCTTTATTTGACCCATATTTCATCCTAAATGATTTCATTAAGACCCGATATTATTTTATCTGCAAAATAAACTAAAATATATCAAAACGTTCATCAAACCCGAGAACTAAACAAAATATTAAGTAAAAGGGGCGGTAAATATTGATATATTTTCCGTTCATCAAGTATGTGCTAGCATGACAAAAGGTATTATACATAAATCAGATAATAAGATAAGACGAAGAGTATGAATGCTTACTAGCCAACTAGTAAATGATCAGCTTGGCAGAGATCTTAGTTATTGAGTTATATTGAACCAAGATTATGCAAAGTAGCTGCAGCAGAGTAAGGGTTCACACGGACATAAATTAGAGTGCACCCCCAGTTGTAACTTTTAAGTCATGGCATACAAGGTCTAGCATGATAATCACATTATCCTATGGTTTATTGACAGCATATAGAAGATTGTCGGGAAGTAATGCAGAGTTGACTATGAGAATACAGTCAGTTGAAAGTTTGTGGCTTAAGAAAATAGCATGTGAATCCTGTAACTTGTGGTAAGATATTTAGTATCAAGAATTTCAGCCTAGACAGATTCTAGAATTCAAATTCTAAAGAGAAATTGAGGACGAATCTTATTTAAGTGGAGGAGAAAATATAACACCCCGATAATCCCGACAATTACTATGTTTTAGATGGCATGATACATGATATAAATCATGCTCAAGTGTAAATGTGATTATGGATTACTTTTCAGACACTCGATAAATTTCTCACAGTTCCGATACATAATTTATTCTAAAGATTCAATATGGATAGCCCTTAGTATTCGGGCCGTAAATTTTTAGTACGACATTCGATATTTATGAATTTTATATGCTGGAAATCTAAGACGAAGATCTACAACTTTTATGTTGAATATGTTTCCAAATTTTAAACAAAACTAGGTCGAATTTGGTCATTTCCCCAGACCCTCTGCACTGTGATGAAAATAAGAAATGAAAAATGAATTGCCTTCCAAGCCCATTACCTTCTCAATTTGGCCCAATAAGTCTTAATATCTCTCAAACCCCTATATTTCTCTAGAAAATGCTAAGATAATCAAGAAAGAAATAAAAAAAAAATCTTCTAACCCGAAACTCTTGGGGGATAGCCGAATATGGGGGGAAGATATGAGATATTAAGATTTGCATGTTTACAGAAATTAGAAGAAAAATAGAGAAAATCCAAAACAAACCAAGTTTAAAAAGGATGAAGCAAGGCTAGTGGACTCTACTAGTGAAAAAGAAACTCGATTCAAGTTAAGAAGAGACTTAACCCAAGTTTTGGAGTGTTACACTTTTTATAATTTGATGTTCAATGGGTGTTGTTGGGTTGTGATTGATGTTGTTTAAATGATTTTTGTGTTAAGAATTAATGCTTTAAGAAATCTCCAAAGTAGGAAACCTTAAAGAATGAGTTAAATTGAGGTTATTGAGATTTGATGTGTGATGATGATTTGTGTACTTGAGGTTGAGTTTCCAATATGTTGTTTAAAACTTGAAGAATGGAATTAAGGAGTTAGTGCTAATCCCTGAAATCCGGCTAGCGTTGGACACTCAACATCCAGCATCACGATGCGTAACAAGTAGAGGCTCTGCCTATGATCTGATCTAGTGGGAGTCGCAATGCACAGTAGTCAGAGGCTCTCTGCCTCAAGTATGAACCAGTGGGAGTCGCGACACGTAATGTCTGGCATCGCGACGCGTTGTCTTTTCTCAGATCGGATTTAGCCATTTCAGTTCCAACTTAGAATGTTAAAGGCCACCCTAAGGGTTTCATATCAGCTTACCTACACGCATTATATCTTATCACAAATATAATACGTCGTCTAGTGATAAAATCTCCGAAGCATATTCCACGATTTATATTATAACTATGTTTATCGAAGTGAAGTAGTAAGAGCCAGATCTTAAAATCTGTAAGTGGAATTTCTTTTTCAAAGTTGATTTTACTTATTTGTTTTGATTCAAGACTAATTTTTAAACACTTTAGGGCGTTAGCCAAATTTTATTTCTGTTGTTTTATGATTGAGAATGTTTTAGAAAATCTTGATTTAAAAGTATGATTTCCTTATGATTTTTAGAGGCATGGGGGAAAAACCCACCTCAGATGTAACTTGGCACATATACTGGAATTGAAGGTTACTGGAATTGACAGATTCAAAACATGTGCACATGTAGAGCATGACTAGAGGGACGGCAATACGTAACCCTCCTAGATCTTAGATTTCAGGGCTAGGGGGATGACAAGACGTAACGCACCTAGACACTAAATTCAGGGTCAGAATGTTAGCATGGATCAACACGTCTGAATCTAGTTCAGTGGCTTGCGGGACGGCGAGATGTGACGCCCCAGGACCACTAGTTTAGGCGTATGGGGGGATAGCGAGACGTAATGCCCCCATGCGTCGAATATTCTACAGATTTTAAGATATTTCTGATGAGATTTTCAGAGACATATTTTCAAAGATATGGTTTCAGAAAGGATAATTTTATGAAAAAAATTTCCAGAGAAACAGTTTTATGAAAGAGTTTTAGAAAGAACTCAATTTTCCAGAAAAGTTCAGAGTTTAAGACATAAAAGAGTTTCCAGAAAGTTTCACAGAAAGAGATCTGTTTTCAGATACGAAAGAGTTTTCATAAAAGATTGTTTTTTCCGGAAAGACGATTCTGATTTCATAAACAAATGAATATTTTGTAAAGTATTTCATTTTCCATTTTAAACTGTCTAATCACTAGGTCGTTCAAACGATCTAACCCCCCCGACTCCCAGTTTCTCTATTTTGCAGGTATACCCGGAGGACGAGCTCAAGAGGATGGATACTGATGGCAATCATTAGGGTGTTTGAGTCCACCAGGTCGAGTCAGAGCTGCAGTTCAGCCAGAGTCTAAATAAAATCATGCATCATACATGTTATATTGTAGAGATTGCGTACGTAATTTGTTAAAAGTGCTCACTATCAGAGTTGTAATGTGAAATATTATTGAGTATATAGTATAAGTAATAAAATACATTGATGTTGTTGAGTTGGGCAATGGTCCCATGCATGATTTTATATTTGAGATAAGATTAGTAGTAGTCAGAGGGTCAGAGGCTCAGGGGGATAGGTCGACCTATTTCGTGTTGGTAGCATCTCCTAGAGGAGGATGTTACAACCTTTCATGGTCTAGCCTCTAGATATTCATTGGGTGTGGACCGATTCACTCGTTAATCAAGTGTGTATCAAGATAGGATCTGTCGGCCCGTATGTGTATCTTAAGGGGTTTAGTTATCCATATGAGTAAGTCACGATTCTTAAAGACTTTGGCCAAAGCCAATCACCTAGGGTGGATCGCATTAGTTGAAAAGAATCGTGGACATGTCGACATGATATGTGCGTCTCAAAAACTTGACGGTGTATTCTTTGTTCCTAAGCACAACTCGGATAGCCTACGACGGAGGTATTGTTAAACATATGTGATGACCTCGACTTGTATAGTTCAGAAAAGTCATTCGTATTCTTCACGAATTCGGAGGTGGCCGAATTGTGTACATATTAGCTAGGCTTATATGACGAACATGTCTGGACTCAGAGAGTCCCACAATATGAAGTATACTCGTTAAGCACTTGGGTAGCCGATTATTTTTATTATAAATAATATTCGATATTATAATTATCAACCAAGATAATTAAGTGTTATTGGATAATATTTGATAATTTACTTTGACCTAATTAGATTAATTGGATTGATCCAAAAAATTACACAATGGCTTAATTATAAATTCATAAATATCTCTACCATTTGAGGATATTTTGGTAATTGCAAATTTGTAATTATAAGTGTATTTGGCTTGATTTAATTGGATTAAATCAAAGTGGTAGACATGTAACTAATCCATTAATAAAATTTTGTCTTTATTTTTTGGATTAAATCAAAATGGTAGACAAAAGTGATTAGTCACATCAAATTATACATATTTGGACAGATTAGAATAAGCTCACATAAAAGTTGATTAAAACTTTTATTAATTAAAAATTGTCTAAGTTTTGCTATAATTAGCAAGCTTGAGCAAAGATTTTAATCAAGCTTAAGAAAGCTTAAACAAGCAAGAGTTAGAGAAATTAGCCTAAGTTAGAGAAGTGTTAAGAGAAGCTTTGGAAGATCTCTACAATATTTCAACAAGGAGAAATCAAGATCGGATCTTGGAGTGAAGCTTGCTTGCATTGGAATCAAGATTGGATCTTAGAGTCAAGCTTGGTAAACTATGGAAGTTCTCCAACCAATTCAACAAGGAGAAGAAGATTGGATCTTTGTATCAAACTTACTATATAATAAGGAGAAGGAGATTGGATCTTTGTATCAAACTTCCTAGATAAGTTTGATCTTCTCATAAGATATGTTCTTCATTAGTGAGTTTTCATTAGTGAGAAATATAGTGATGAATTATGTATTAGATACATAATAACATAGCTTAAAGTTGAAATTAGGCTAATGAATTGTGTATAGATGTTTTAGAAGTATAAACACACAATATGCATGCAATTGGGTCAAAGATGTTCATGTTGGACATGGAATAATTAATAAGAGTTAGTAACTCTATATTAAAGCTTAGAGCTATGGGTACCATTCTAGAATCACTTGACCATATTTGAGTGACCTAGAAATTGTTCATGAGTCATTTCATTTTGAGATTCTATTTTAGTTTGTGTTTTGATTCGAACAAATGCATTTATGTATTTAGAATACATGTATGTTAATTGTACAGCATGTGTTGATGGTGGTTTTGATGTTAAAATTGGATTTTAGGTGTATTGAAGTATTATGAGAAAATTGAAAGTGTTTAGAATTGGTTTGAACGTGAAAATGCTCTCTGCCAACATTCGACACAGGGCAATATCGCGACTCTGACCTTCTAGCATCATGACACCGACCATCATACCTAGAAGCGTCGTGAAACTGAGACGTTCAGCTCTCGTATTTGTTCTCACAGTTTGGGGCGTCGCGACGCCCAATCCTCCGTGACGCGACTCGTAGAGGGCTGATGAATACTGAAACTTTATTTTCTTTGTTCCGGAGTTCCGGACTTCATTTTGGTCCTTATTTTATCCTACATACTCGAAACTGAATGCAGTTTTACAAAAAATATTTTAAAATACACTCATTCTAGATGTCCATGGGTTAGACACACTTCTTTTACGCGGGGTATTGATTTGACCCTAGGGGTTCCACATCCGCCCCAACATAATGGTATCAAAGTAGGTCTTTACCACACAACACATGTATTTTAAATCTATACCATGATAATTTTAATTTAATTATGCATAAGTCATATTGGATATACATTGCATGTTTTAAATTAAAATTTTAATTTTGACTCAAGCATGTTAATGACTTGATTGTCTTAAATCTCCTGTGATTAGGTGATTACTTTATTTAAGTAATAATATTAGTATTGTTGGATCATTATTGGATGGTCCGTTTTCTCAATATGGAGATGAATGAGTTCTTACTATTTATACTCCAGACTGTCATTATTGTGAGGGTATAAGTGCTCAGAATTGAGGTCGCTTTGGTAAAATATTAGATGTAGCGTGATGAGTTAACAATGTCACCCATTACCGTCATTATTGTGAGGATGTACATACGAAGCTCATTTATGCACATTGATAAGTATACACTTGGAATACGTCTTAATCTAATACCGTCATTATTGTGAGGATAAGAAATGGTTCAGGACCAAACTAGGAGTCACATGAATGTGATTGACCTTGGAGGTCTACCTAATGAGTTTATAAAGGCCAAGACCGTTGAAAGTGTGAGGCTAGAGTAAATGTCAAGGGAGATTATAGAATTACGTAAAGTAGTGGGAGGGCACTAATAGATTTAAAATTCCTTAATCGATTAGTGTTTTTATATTGAAATGAAAAATATTCTTCTAGTGTTTAATTATTGTCTTGTAGATGGCTGCCGCAAATCCATTAACGTTACTTTTGGATTCTAATAAATTGAAAGGAGCCGAGAACTATTTCGAATGGGAATTGAACATCCGCCTTGTCTTGGAGTTTGAAAAGTTAACCTATGTAACTATCAATCCACTGTCCATTGAAATCGATCATGACTCCACTCTTGAAGAGCGATAATTTTTTTAAAAAATGGAATGATGATAACCTTAGGGTTAGATCCTACATTTTAGGATCAATGGTTCCAAATTTGCTCAGACAGTACATAGAGGTACCGGATGCTTGGAGCATTATGAGAACATTCAAGGAGTTATTTAAGGCAAATCAAGAAATCGAGATATATCGAAGATCTAAGGAATTATTACATACTACACTCGAGGATGGAGGAACTATCAGCATTCATGTTTTGAACATGATCGACCATATTCGATATTTGCAATGACATGGTATTGTGATGGATGAACGACTAGGACGTAATTTGATTCTGTCTTCTTTGTCTGGTACTGGCGCCGACTTTGTGTTAAACTTCCATATGCATTCGATACAAGCTAGCTATGAAAAACTTCATAATATTTTACGCACGGCAGAGCATGACTTCAAGAAGGGCAATCCTATTTTGTACCTCCATGGTGGAGCAAGCTCTTTAAAGACTTCTAATAAGACTAAGAAAATCAAAATAGAAAAGAAGAAGATTTCAAAGAAAAACTCCAAGAAACACAAAACTGTAAGGCTGCATGTAGCTCGTGATGAATGTCTACACTGCAAGAAGTCTGGACACTAGAAAAATGATTGTCCAGAACTAAAAGGAAAGGCATGAACCTTAGGCAAGTTTTGTATTTTTCCTATTATTGACATCTCATTAGCTTTAGATGCAAATAGTGGATGAGTTTTAGACACCGGTAATCCTACTCATATTTGCAACTATATACAGGTCATGTGGGTTAAAATAATGCTGAATAAATGGGATAGAGTTGGTAATGGTGAGACATTAGATATCAAGGCCATAGGAACGGTTGTTCTAGATCTCTCTAATAAATGTAAATTAGATTTACATGATTGTTATTATGTACCATCCTTTATCAGACAAATAATATCACTAGCGATATTAGATAAAGAGGGATATAAATTAAACATTAAGGATAAAATTTTATGTTTATATGATAAAGACAAAAATTTGATATGTGAATGTTCTTTATCTAACGGTCACTATATTTTGGAAACATGTAGAGATATCTTTAATGTAGAGAAAAATATAAGTAGAATATTTAAATTAAATAATATTGAATTATGGCATATGAGATTGGGCTACATATATGTTAAACGTCTATCAAAATTGGTTAAGGATGGTTTGATTGAAAATCTTACCTTAGATCTTTATCTGATTGTGAGTCATGTATCGAAGGGAAGATGACAAAGGCCTCATTTCTTTGTGTTGGATACCATGCTGAAGATTTATTGGAACTAATACACATTGATGTGTGTGGTCCATTAAATCATGTCGCTCATGATGGTTCAACTTACTTCGTGACTTTCACGGATGATAAGTCTAGATATAGATATGTCTATTTGATGAGACATAAATTGGAAACATTTAACAAGTTTAAAATATTTCGAAACGAAATAGAAAAATAAACTAACAAATTCATCAAGTGACTTCAATCAGATCGAGGCAGTGAATACATGAGTGACAAATTCAGAAGTTATTTAAGGGAGAATGGAAGTCTCGCCTAACATAGCCCACTAGGAACATCTCAACACAATGGTGTGTCTGAGCGTACAAATCATACTTTATTGGATATGGTGCGATCAATGATGAGCTATACAGATTTTCCATATTACATTTGGAGTTATGCTTTACTTACTGCTGCCCACATACTTAATAATGATCCATCGAAAGTTATTTCTACGACCCTGTATCAAATATGATTCAGTAGAAATCCAAGTCTTAGATATTTAAAGATTTGGGATTGTCTTGCATATATTAGAGTTGCGCAGCGGTATAAACTATCACCCATGAGGTATAAATATAGGTTCGTTGGATAACTTGAAAATTCTTTGGGATATCAATTCTATGATTCTGAGCAACGAAATGTATTTGTTGTTCGTTTTACCACTTTTCTTGAAAAGTAATTTTTGAGAGAAAGTGAGTATTGTAGAAAGATTAAACTTGATGAGTTTGATCCTAACAATAAGGAACCTGAGATGGAACCAGAGATCCAACTAGGTAAAGGATATACAACACAGGTTCTATGTAAGTCGAATAGAATATCAAAGCCTTATGTGAGATTGTTTTTAACATCTTATGTGGGCCTTGATGTTCTGCTCTTGGAGGAAACAGATCCAACTACATATAAAGAAGTGATATTGCATATCGAATCGGCAAAATGGCAGGAAGTCATGAAATCTGAGATGGATTCTATGCATGACAATCAAGTCTAGGACTTAGTTGAACTTCCTGAAGGAGTTAAACCTATTGGTTATGGGCTCGATGGAAATGGGAAAACATTTAAGACTTGACTGGTAGCGAAAGGTTACACTCAACATCCTGGGATTGACTATGAGGAAACCTTTTCACCAGTAGCCATGCTAAAATCCATTAGGATTCTTTTAGCCAATGATGCATTTCACGATTATGAGATATGTCAGATGGATGTGAAAACTGCTTTCTTAAATGGATTCCTTGATGAGGATATCTATATGGAACAACCAGAGGATTTTGTATCCAATGAGACTTCAAACTTGGTTTGTAAGCTCCAGAAGTCTATTTATGGACTGAAACATACATCCCGAAGTAGGAATCATCATTTTGATGAGATAATTAGATTATTTGGATTTATCAAGACCGAGGAAGAACCGTATGTTTATAAGAAAGTGAGTGGTAGCATGATAGTTTTCCTAGTTTTGTATGTAGATGACATCATTATCATTGGAAATGATATAGGATTGATACAAAGTGTGAAAGTCTACCTTTGCAAGAACTTCTCCATGAAAGACACGGGTGAAGGTTCCTATATAGTGGGTATAAGGATCTACCGGGATGGAGTAAGGAAGCTTATAGGGTTATTGCAATCGACGTACATAGATAAGATGTTAGAAAGGTACAATTTTACCAACTACAAGGCAACAAATGTACATTTCTGATACATCAGACATCTTTCGAAGAAAATGGCACCTCATATTGAGGAAGAGAGAGATCGAATGTCTAACTTGCCATATGCTTCTTGTATTGGAAGAATTATATATGTTATGCAATGTACAGACCTGAAATCAGTTTCGACGTTGGTGTGACTAGACTATATCAATCTGATCCAGGTAATGATCATTGGACAGCTGTGAAACATATCCTGAAATATCTTAATGGTGCTAGGGATAAATTTATGATATAACGAGGGCGCATTCCAAGTGTAAACACGTGGAAATGAAATATCGCGTGATTAGAGAAATTATTGAACGGAAAGACTTAGTGGTCTTGAAGGTTCAAGGAATAGAAAACATAGCACACCCGCTTACTAAAGCCTTACCTCCTAAGTTATTCGATAAACATGTAGAGGTGATGTGACAATGGTACCATCCAGATTGGCACTAAGCAAGTGAGAGTTTGTTAGAGTTGGTGCTTGGAGCGCTAATTTGAATAATGTATTGTATATTTTATTATTTATTAATAGAATAACTATATTTCATTTTATACCTTATTAATGGTGATGTCATTATGCATAATAGATTGATGTATAAATATGCTAAGAATAACATCGACCTTAGAATACTCATATAGTAATACTGGACATTAGGTGGTCCGACGTTGGTATAGTATTACTATTATAAATTATTCTTAAAGTAAATATTTCTAGTCATTGGTTTTGGAATACGGTCGAATTCTTATAACCTAGAAGACTAGCACATGTCGTATATTAGAATTGGAGTTCCAATGGATTAACCCGATATACCATGAGCTTTGGAAGCTCTTATAGACGTGTGGGTATTCGTAGAAGCGAATACTCAATGACTCACAGGTGATTCCTAATAGTTTGAAGTAAAAACCACCGTCAATAGGAATCTCCTCGAGTCGAGTAGCATATGTGATCCTTTGACTATAGGATAACATTGATTTTGTGTGAGATCCTCCATACTCAGATGTCATGTATGTTAAACCTTTCATGGTATGGCCTCTAGATGTTCGTTGGGTGTGGACTAATGCACTCGTTAATTAAGTGCGTATCAAGATAAGATTCATCGGCCCATATGTGTATCATAAGGGTTTAGTTATCCATGTGAGTAAGTCATAATTCTTAAAGACTTTGGCCAAAGCCGATCACCTACGGTGGATCTCATTAGTTGTAAAGAATCATGGACATGTCGACATGAGATGTGCACTTTAGAAACTTGACGGTGTATTCTATGTTTCCTAAGCACAACTCGGATAGCCTACGACAGATGAATTGTTAAACACATGTGATGACCTCGACTTGTATAGTTCAGAAGGGTTGTTCATGTTCTTCACGAATTTAGAGGTGACTGAATTGCATGCATATTAGCTCGGCTTATATGACGAACGTGTCTGGACTTAGAGAGTCCCACAATATGAAGTGTACTCGTTAAGCACTTGGGTAGCCGATTATTTTGATAATAAATAATATTCGATATTATACTTATCAACCAAGATAATTAAGTGTTATTGGATAACACTGATTATTTACTTTGACCTAATTGGATTAATCTAAAAAATTACACAATGGCTTTATTATAAATTCATAAACATCTATACCATTTGAGGATATTTTGGTAATTATAAATATATAATTATAGGTGTATTTGGCTTGATTTAATTGGATTAAATAAAAATGGTAGACATATAACTAATCCATTAATTAAACATTGTCTTGATTTAATTGGATTAAATCAAAGTGGTAGACAAAGGTGATTAGTCACACCTAATTATACATATTTGGACAAATTAGATTAAGCCCACATAAAAGTTGATTAAAATTGTTATTAATTAAAAATTTCCTAAGTTTTGTATAAATAGCAAGTTTGAGCAAATGTTTTAATCAAGCTTAAGAAAGCTAAAACAAACAAGAGTTAGAGAAATTAGCCTAAGTTTGAGAAGTGTTTAGAGAAGCTTTGGAAAATCTCTACAACATTTCAAAAAGGAGAAATCAAGATTGGATCTTGGAGTGAAGTTTGCTAGCATTGGAATGAAGATTGGATCTTGGAGTCAAGCTTGCTAAACTTTGGAAGTTCTTAAACCATTTCAACAAGGAGAATGAGATTTGATCTTTGTATCGAACTTGATAGGTAAGTTTGATCTTCTCTTAAGCTATTTACTTCATTAGTGAGACATATAGTGATGAATTATGTATTGGCTACATAATACGATAGCTTAAAGTTGAAATTAAGCTAATGAATTGTGTATAGTTGCTTTAGAAGTATAAACAAACAATATGCTTGTAACTGCGTCAATGATGTTCATGTTAGACATGAAATAATTAATAAGAGTTTGGAACTCTAGATTAAAGCTTAGAGCTATGGCTATCATTCTAGAATCACTTGACCAACTTTGAGTGACCTAGAATTGTTCATGAGTCATTTCATTGTAGGATTATAATTTGGCTTGTGTTTTCAAACAAATGCATATATGTATTTAAAATATATGTATGTTAGTTTTATAACATATGTTGATGGTGGTTTTGATGTCAAAAATAGATTTTAGGTGTACTTAAGTATTGGGAGAAAATTGGAAGTGTTTAGAATTGGTTTGAATGTGAAAATGCTCTCTACCAATATTTTAAACAGGGCAGTGTCGCGACTCTGACCTTCCAGTGTCACGACACCGAGCATCGGACCTAGAAGCATCACGACGCTGAGACGTTCAGCTCTCGTAGTTGCTCTCGCAGTTTGGGGCGTCACGACGTCCAAGCATCTGCGTCGCAACTCGTAGAGGGCTGATGAACACTGAAACTTCATTTTCTCTGTTCCGGAGTTTCTGGACTTTGTTTTGGTCCCCGTTTTGTCCTACGGACTCGAAACGAAATGTAGTTTTACATAAAATATTTTAAAATATACTTAAACCTAGATATCCACTGGTTAGACCCACTTTTGTTGCGCCAGACATCTATCCGACCCAAGAGGTTCCACATCCACCCCAACAACTACAGCATAGCTGCAGCGTGTCATTAATTTGACACCATAGCCGACTATGGTGTAACACCCAAAAACCATCGAACCCTACGTAAACTAGACCGCCATTAAAAAAAGCCATAAAATTCAGGCAGTGTGCCTAAGCAATCAGTGAAGGCAACTTTTGCAGCCATTAGTAAGGGCAAACAAGTATGGGTGAGAATGGAAGATCGAAAGAAGCAGACCAGTGCAAATCAATCCAAGTATATATTGTCACACAGAAGGGAATGGCATGCGATTGTGAATAAGGCGTCTCCAAGCCCATCACCTAAACTGAAGCCACCCTGAGGATTTGGGTTGTCACATCTGGCTAAAGACATTAAACTTAGCACTAGTAATGATACAACCCATGAATTTATTTTTAGTTTTCTTTACCTTAGTTTTTTTTATTTTTTATTCTATGTCGTTTGCATATTTGAAATTTTACATGTGTAATTATGCAGGTACTGACGCAATCCGCACAGCCTGAACAACCAAAGTCTGATCCTAAGTTGAACCACGCATCATGACGCAGGACCTAAAGGTGCAGGAGCATGATAAACCGCATTCACGGTAGTATTGTTCCTTACTATTGTTTTTTACGCCTATTCTACATTAGGACAATATAAAATTTAAGTTTGAGGGTGTGTACATGTTAGCTTTAGTGTCTGCTATTGTCATTTTTTTATTAAAAAAAAGGAAATATTTTTTTTGAGTCCTAGATAGTGAAGTATAAGTCCGAATGATGAGTTTATTTGCTTTAGGTTAAAGTCTTAGAAACCAATAAGTGCCCAATTTACTCTTATCTGATGCCTTAAGTAGGTGATTTAGGTTAGACTCATAAGCATTTAAAAGTAGGTTTCTAATAGTAAGAGCCTATGTATCGATAAAGTGACTAGTTGAGAAAGTGGTTACACAATAAATGACCATTTACTTATATGTTTGTCTCGGTTTGCTAGTATTATGATGTATGGTATGGCTAAAAAAAGAAGAAAAAATAGAAAAAAAATAAATGAAAAAAAAATAGAAAATAGAAAATAAATCACCTATAACTGATAAACGTGAAGCTACCCATTGGCGAGTATTATGACCACCATGAGGAGAAACGCTACCTTAAAGGGTAGGTGAGTTCAAAAAAAAGATAAGTTGTACTATATTGAGCATAGAGAGGCAGACATAGATACTTTTTGAGATATTTACGTTGGTTTGACCCATCGGATTTCACTTTTTGAAACGAAATCACCTAGTTGACTTACTCAAGAATCTAACTCTTACCATACATTTACACGCACACTGTGAGTCTGACTTAGATGATTTAATTAAGAACTTGGATTTGAGTTGCATTAAGTACTTTGAAAGTTCTTTGATTTCATTACTGGACATTCTCTGAGGAGAATATTATGAGTAACTCATAGGATGTTTTTGTCTATTTAAGTTTTATTTTTGCATTTTTGTGTGTGATTGCATGTGCATGTGAATGACGTTTGTGGATATCGTCGATGTAAGCCCTCAAGGGACTATAACTCATCCCCTAGGTCCGCCTAAAGGTTTAAAGTCTTGTTACATACACTAAATGCAATCGTGATTGCTAC
This sequence comes from Zanthoxylum bungeanum, assembly GCA_019454045.1. Classification (NCBI taxonomy): domain Eukaryota; kingdom Viridiplantae; phylum Streptophyta; class Magnoliopsida; order Sapindales; family Rutaceae; genus Zanthoxylum; species Zanthoxylum bungeanum. The sequence goes on along the minus strand of SKCR01010936.1, from coordinate 12,509 downwards.
AAAAGTGGCTTAGGTTGATTTCTTTTAGTTTGTTTATTTTTTTTATTTCTTGTTGTTTTGCTCGGGGACTAGCAAAATTTGAAGTTTGGGGTGTGATGAGCGGTCAATATGTCTATATTTACCTCCCCTTTATCTTATATTTTATGTGTTATCTCGAGTTGTATGAACGTTTTGAAGCGTTTTCGGTATGTTTTGTAGGTCAAATCATATTATGACTCAAGCAGACATAATGAGCAATTAATCGGCAAATTCGGAGTAAAATCGGGCCATATTCCAGAGTTCAGCATGGGCATCTCGACTCAGACTTGGGCGTCGCGATGTTGTGTAATGTAATTTTGAGGCAGAACCTAAAACTTGTTGCGCATCGCGACCCCGGTTTATGAGCATCGTGAAACCCGATTAAAGCAAGCCAACATCGCGACGCCGAGACTTGCGTGTCGCGACACGAACGCGATTCCTGGTGTGTGATGAACTCATGTTTCTTAAGAAGTGATGATCTCAGGACCTCTTATATAAACATAAGTTATTCCCAAAACCTAAAGAGAAGACTCATAACATACTTTCGGAGCCTCAAAGACATAGAAGAATACCTAGAGCAAGACAAGAACGAAGTCCTCAATCGGTGTTGGAGATTGAAGCTGAAGACTGCAAACGAGAGTTCTTTATTCATATTCTTCTCTAATTTACTCTTTATGAGTTCTTACTTTGTATCAATGATTTGCTTGTGCTTATTGAATATTATGAGTAGCTAAATCATTAATTTAGGGTTGTAATGGATCTTAAGCACAATATTTAATTAATTTGCATCTTTTTGTTCTATTGGGATTGTTATTGAATTATTTATTATTCTTTGTGTTTAAATGCATATTTTATTGTCTAGCCAACAATAGAAAAGTCGTGGTAAATCCTTAGGAACTCGACAGAGGAAATTTGGGTTAACCGTGAGAATAATAGCGCATGATCTAATTGTTTTGAATAGATTTTCGTGCATGATAGACATATACCCGCAGGGCATGTGTAGCCAATATTAGAACTTGATCTTAATGGATTAGGTTTAAGTTAGTTAACATAAACATATAGTTAATTGGCTTAATCGGAATATTTCTACCTGACCATCGAAAGAGACTTGTAGATAATTTAGCGTTTTAAGTTCAGAATTTATAACAACCCAATTGAATGAAAATTGTATAAACTCATTGTTTGCGCGCATAAGTGAAGTTACAACTATACGTTCTTCTATCATATAAGGTTTCCCAAAAGTTATTTATTTGCTCTTTATTTAGTATTTTGGTTAATTAGTTTTATTAAATTTCTCTCTCAACCTATTGTTTAGTTATAGTTAACTAGGTTTAGGTTTAGTATTAATAGGAAAAATAAAAAATTCATGTTGGTACAATATCCGACTTTTAGTCACTATATTACTTGAGCGATACATACGGTAGTAAAATCATTATCAGTAGCTCACTACCTAGATCACCCATCCGTAATTAACGGTCATGAAACCGCATCAATATATATACTGATCGTATACTCTGTTATAAACTCACAAATAAAACGTGGGATTCTTACATAAAACCATGAGGGTCATGGATGAAATGTCAAAAGCTGTGAGAAGATTCCACAAGCAACCCCAGGAGGTGAAGATGGAGATAAGATAATAGCATTTGATTTCCTGGAATATGCAGGCACAGCCGAACGAAAACAAAAAATGGTAAACTTACTTATTCAGGGGATTTGTTGATTGATGTTTTTCATGTGTTCACACTTGCTGCTTTATCGGAATCACTGGGTTGATTATGTGCCCTTTGTGCAGGGGGTTTTAACCATCAACACAGGTGAGTGATTTCATTCAGGTAAATTATCTATTGAGAAATTATGTTTTATAAATATACACGAATCCTAAAATATTTTTCACTGTCCATTCAAAGATTAAAAAGTGTAGTAAACGTCCACTTATCATGTAACATATATAAACCTAATGTCTGATATATTTTTCAATCATATATCTCATTTGATACACTTTTCAATCTTTGAATGAACTGGTAAATAAAGTTTCGGGATTTATATAAATGATATACTTTTCAGGACTTTTACTCTCAATGGGTGTGGTTTGGTGACAAAAGGCTTATGATTTGGTTGTCAGGTCCTGGCTTTGAGTTCATGTAGTATATTTCTTGTAAGAACCTGGAACAGTAGAGGATTTTATCTGATCCGTTTAAATCTGAGTCGAGTGATTTGACAACGAGATTTCCAACGTTTAAAAAAAAAAAAAAAAAAAAAAAAAAAACACTATACAAATGATAATTCCCCTTGTCTAATTTCTCAGCCACACTGGCACACAAAAATACATGTGCTTAATTCTTTTCTCCATTTGTTTAGCTCATCACCAATGACAATATTCAGAGCCAGGGAATGAATAGATTGAAACCACATGAGCCAATAAAGAAGTTCTATTTGACGACCCATTAATATACAGGGCAACTCGTGTTGTTGAATTCATGGCCGATTTCAGATCCAAAGGACTGGATGGCAACTCAACTCTTGCCCATTTTAAGTCATGATGAGTCAATAAAGTTTAATAGGAAATCCACAACAAATCGTTATAGGAGCAATTAATTGGAAATATTCAGAAATTAATCGAAAATGATAAGATTAACATTTTATATGATTGAGAATAAAAAAAATTAATTCAAATCTCAAATATCTTCCAAAAATGACTAAAAAATTCATTCATTTAGGACGAGAAAAAACTAAATAATCTAGAAGTTTTTAGTCAAGTCAGTAAGAATAGAGACCCGTTTAATATAAATACATATTTATTTAAGTATACCTCAGTAATAATTAGTTTAAATTGAAGTATGTTTTTTTTTTCCCTTTTCCCACACGAGATCATTAATCAATATTCAAAACCCAAAAAAAAAAGATTAAGAAAATCATGTGATTTTTGAAAAATCGAAAATCTGTCTAGAAATCACCCAAATTTCGACCTCAATTCAAAATGGATAAAATTGATCGGATCAAATCACTCAAATAGTGATCCATGATTAAGCGCCGATTAATCGGTGCGTAAATTACATAGATGATTACTTTATTATTCTGTACATTGTTTACAACTCCAGAGCAGTTCATTTCAATGTAAATGCTCAACTACCATAAAAATCTACAGCAAATTAGATGCCATAATATAAGTAAATAACAACCTGCATATATTGAATTCCTATTAAGCCACTCAATTGTCACAATTATCAAACTTTCAAACAAATGATCAACAAAATGTAATCAGGATAAGTTGTAAGAAGAGTACATTGAATCCCCACACTTGAACTAAAGAAAGCAAAAATGATCTTTTGAAGTAACATTGTTTCATTTTCTTCATTGTCGCTTTCTTGTTTCAGTGGCAAACAAAAATCCACAACCAAATTCCAATCAAATCATAAAAATCTGATTATATATTACAGAGGAGCCAATATGGTTGTCTCCAAGAGTTGACCAGCCACCTTCATCAGCTGCAAGCAGTCTTGGTTTGTAATACTTGCACGAGTGACCAGAGGACATCCATTCTATGCATAATTCTGTTGTCCTGTCCCTGCATTGATTTAAAGTATAAGAATAAAATGTTAAATGACAGTCCAATTCAAGTAACGGATAGAACTTATATTCCATTCACACAGGTTGTATATGCATAAATGCTAGAAAGTACACAACTAATATATGTGCGATATAAACACTTGAGAACATCGTATAAAATCGGAAACATAGAAGCCATGTGGCCAGTATGGAGTAGACAACGAGTAGTACTGAGGGCATCGATGGAAAAGCAAGGGATCAAGATCAAACACTAGAAGAAATGGATCCTACCTCAACCACAAAACATATCCATGTCTTGTCTCCATGCACTTCTGTAACTCCTTTTAAGATCATCAGACCCAAGCTCCTGATTGCTTCTGCTATCTCAAGAAAGTGATTGCATTCCTCGCACAACATCTGCACAAATCAACCATGATATATCTATTACCAAGAACATAGTAAAGGAAACAAGGAAACAATGCTGGTCTTAGTCTTTGGATGTGTAGGATCTTGCTAATCTCTTTTTGAGATTATTTCCCCACTATTATCTATGTAACTCTTTGAATTCTGGAAAGACAAGAAGTCTTCCGAAACAACCTCCTGCAGAAACTACATAAATGACCTATACATACCTCTACAAGCATCTGTCCATTCTTGTTTATATTCTCTACAATGATTGAACAAACTTTGAGATGGCTTCCCACCTCCACAGCCCAACTTGAACCCTGTTCAGAATTGGACCCTTGAATGCCAGTACCTTTCTGATGCATCTGCAAATTCAGTAGAATGATGCAAATGGGTGGAAAAACTTTTGAACACGCAGTAAAAAAAGGAATAAAGGAAAAAAAGATTCATATACAGGAGAGCCCTGAAGAGATTAAGGGGCAGCCCTGGTTTCCTGTTCCTTGACTGTTTTCAGTTCTCAAAAAATACTTCTTACGTTTTTCCCCAAAAAACCAGTTTTCTTGGTAGATGTCCGAGCCTTTTACCTTTGATTCAGCACATTTGCTTAGCTTGTCGGCATGCTTAGTGACACTTTGCAGAAAGAGCATGTGCTTGATTGTGCGCTCCAGCAAGGAATCAATACTGCACTGTGGAAATTAATAGAATATTTCAGCAATTAACATGGCACAATTTCAATGAATTGCACTTTTCACAAAAACAAGAATCAGCTGAACTGCTGGAAGTTACCTTTGATCCATTTGGCACAAGCTCTCTAAGTTCCTTGATGCGATCTTGAATCAGCTGTCTGTCCCTTGGCCTAGGCCTACCATTTTCACCCGTTCTAGCCCTCTTTTTGTTGTTCTTAGCTGGCTCCGAAGACCTGTCCAACTTTTCACTACAAGTGCTCGGACAAGTTGATGAAAACCCTTTTGAAGACATTGCAACACCACCACACAACCCTGATGAGCTCACGCACTGCTTTGCATCCTCTTCTACAAGAGATGACTGGTTGATAGAATAAACTACTGATTTGATAGTATTCTTCTTACTTTGGCTAGAAGGCTCTGGCCTTTTTTCAGTTGTCAACAGCGACTGAACTGATTTACATAAGGATCTCTCACTTTTAACATCACTGCAACTATGGCAAACACTAGCTACTACTGCATCTAGAAGATTCTCTGAGCCAGAGTCAAACATCAAGTGGCTACTGCTCATCACCTCTGGCATCACCACAGTTTCTCCATCTACTGTATTTTCTGGTTCCCTATCATTATAAACATCTTTTTTCAGAAAAGCAGGTCCTAATGCTACATGCAGCTCAGAAACAGCGGAGAACTTTAAAGATGTGTCTGTCGGGTCCAAGTGATTCAACTCGGTTTGATTCTGCCACGTCTCCAGATTTTTTTGGAATTTCATGTCGGAAATTTCAGGTATGTGCAACATTCCATTTTGATAAGAATCTATGCATTCCAACTTAACTTGGTCACCAAAAACGGACTCAAATTGGTTTGAAGGAAAGTATGTATGATCAACTACAAACTTTTCAGCTTGAAGTTCAACACCACATAAATTTATGCTATCAATAACAGAATTGATTGAAAATGGAGTACCATTTTGTTCTGATCCCACACCCAAATCCTTCCAGCCACTAGACTCCCCTTTGCTCATCCCATCACTAATCAATTGTATTCCCATTTGATTCTGATGATCCGAATTGATAACATTAGATTTTGGCTGAAGTTTTTTGGCACTCCCATCACTACCTGGTGTGGATATTAGAATCCCTTTATTCTTATTAACCAATCCATCTCCAATTTTAGTCTGCATTCCAGAGAATGGATAGAAATAAGAACCATCATTATGTTTGTCAACATATGGGAACTTGGGCAATTGAATATCTGGTCCTTCTTTGTTCACCACTTCACCTATATTGTCCCAGCGATTCGGAATAATTTCAGAAGCTAAACTCATTGTAGGTAAATCTGACTGAAAAATAAAAGAAGAAAGAAACAAAAGTATTATTTATCATAATTCAAATTCTTATGCTTCAATGGGAGAAATTAGTACACCACTACACAAATGTACTGTGTACATGCAGATGTGAACAAAATGTACACATGAACATACAAGCGCAAACATAGACTAAAATCAGGAAATATACCACGGATAATTTATTCTCCATACTACATTGTATTGTACTAGAAACATGCCCTACTGAAATATCGTTAAGGGCAGCAAAAACATCTCTGATATGCGTCACCAGCTTCATATCCTCCGTGACCTGCTCCACTCAACAAACAAATAAATAAGCAGATAAAAATACATTTAACAGAAATAAGTAAATATTTATCCCCATAAATATAGTTAGATTATTAATAGCCAGTAAACGTGGAGCATATATGACGTGTCATAATGGATATTATTATCCCAAAAAAATCAATCAGAGCACTGTGAATCTACCAGCAAATACTCAGTACTTACAAATAAAGTCGACCTAAGTGAAAACTGTGCCCTTCTTATTCACCTTGCTCAACAAGCAGAAGATATACAAATGAACCAGCATCAATGTAAAAAGTAAGTATTTTACCAACAAATTAAAAAGGAAAAAGGCCTGCAGTATAGCGTGTAACGTGTGACTCATTAATACGTTGTGTGCAACTGAACAGGGCAAAAACTAACAATACAACGTTTTTCTGGTGAACTCATCAACTAGAGGCAAATTATCAATTTCTTCACTAAACTCCCAATTAGCGTTGGGCCAATATTCCTATTCTATCTGGTATACACACTGCCTCCACTGGGAGATTATCAGTCCAATCTGTAAATTCTTTTGCATTGAGATTGAGTGTTCCTTTCGGAGCATCAAATCCAACAAATATGGAACTTAATAACACACAATCAGAAACTCCCAAATTTATGTTTCTTAGAAGAACGTTAACTAAAGGTATGTGGAAAATAGAAAGTCCCTTTAAACCATTACCTTTAGTGAATCAACGACAAAATCAGTTTACATTATACACCATTACCTGTAGAGATGATAATTACAAGCAGAAGATATCAAAGAAATGATTAACCATTACAGAAGCATATGTCGATATTATATATTAACATGGAGTATATTAGATCTAAACAAATACTTCAGAATAGCTAAAGGTCAAAATTTCTTTATCTTACATGTGATACTAAAAGAAACCTACAGGCATCCACCCAGGAACTCAAAAAGAAAAGGAATAGACATACAGTTAAAGTTGAACTTGGACAATACACATAACACAGAAAATGCATTGACAAGGTAGTTAGAACTTGTCTTACTTTATTCAAAGAGCCAAGCTGTACCACTCCATGCGGAACAACAGCTACAACAGCAACGGTCTACAGAGAAGAATGTGAATACTTTTATTAGAAAGATATCTCAATAAGCAAATTACAATCAAGCATCTGGAGTGCAAAACACCAACAGCTCTAACAAGTGTCAAACAGAGGTTGAGATAATTTAGTAATATTGACATGCAGGAAGAAAACAAATTCCAACATCAAAGATAAGTTACTAGTATCAACTGAAGAAACTAAAATGTGAAGGTTAGCCAAAGAGATTAACAGAGCGAGATTAGGGATCGCATGATTCATTATGTAAAAGGAAATGCACATCCATTTTGTCCACTACAATTGCTATTGGAATAGGCCCAATGCCAAGTGCATTTTATTCATGAAATGTGCATAACATTTTAGTTTATGAAAAAACAAGAATCATTTAAAAGTAATGCAATCATACCCTGATCCCAGCTGAAAACTGACTTTGCCACCCATCATAGAACTGAAAATCACCAGAGAGAAAATTACGGATAAGAATGAATGTGAAAACAAAATAAATGTCCAAATAACCATTAATAATTATCTTCTAATCAAAGATATGAATATTCAGTGCCATTCGCTATAAGTAGCAGACCTCAAATGATGAACAAGAATTAGTAACATGCTGATCTGAAAAGATCCAATGATGCTTTCCAGTAACTGCCGCCTGTCCAACAATCCTGTGAAATAATGATTGCAAACTTAATTTTTTTTTGCTATCTTTGGGTCATACCTAATCACAAATAAGTATTCAATTTGTCTCAAATATTGAACTTTTAGTAGCATGGATTTCGACATCCAAATTAGCAGCAGAAGGAAAAAGAAATCATCTTCAAAAAATTCCTACAGCTACAGGCATCTCAAATACCACTAGATTCCAATTCCAAAAGCTCCAATTCTATGCTAACAAACATAACATTAACAATATTGCATATTTAGAAACTTGAGCAACATATTCATTAGTTGATAGAGCCATACCCTTCCCCGAGAGAATACACATGATATGACATTTTTGCAACAGCCGATCCAAGAGAGTCATGCAAATAACGCCCACCATGCAAGTTTTCTATAGTCTCACATGAGCCCTTATTCTCTACAGAATCATGTTGCTCGCAGTTGTCATAATAACCATCCTCCCAAGTCAACACCCTGCAACAACACCCCAGAACAAAAATCAAACTAAATATCCCACATCAAAAATTAAAATATATATATATATTCCATCATAAAATATAAATCCTTTGAGACCAATACTTAAATCTTCCGATTACCACCTAAAAAACAAGCAACACTTTTCCTGAACTGACAATTATTCAATGCCAGATTTTATGGCTCTAGCAGCTAAACAATACAATAAAACTAAAGATGGAAATGAAATTACATGCGAGCACGGTGTTTGAGCTTCCAAAAAACGGCATACTTCCATGCCGTATTGAAGCAGAGGCTTTTAAGTATTCCGTGCAAGTTAGCAGTAACACTACTACTACTACTACTATCCATCTCCTCCCTCAATCAAAGCAGCCTAATTTGTGAATACAAAACACTCACACAAGAAGCAGCAGTCACTTTTTTTTCTTTCCTCTCTCTCGAAACGACAACAAACAAACAAACAAACAAACAAACAAAAAATCACAAAATGAAACCCGCCCCGCCCCGGCCCGCCAGCCGCCGCCCTAGCTTCCCCGGTAGGAGCCTCTTCCTGCTTGTTTTCTCCTTAAACCCGCCTGCGGCTTTATCGGTGGCCCCACCGTCTCCCGTAACAGCCACCCCCGACCCATCAGAACCAATCACCTGTTAATTTCAAAAACCTAATTAACAACTTTTATATTCCCCTTTTTAATAACTTGCAAGACCGGAAGAAATCTTCGAACTTGCAAAGCCGGTGACGGAATTGTTGCTATTAATGATAACGCATTTAGCCATTAAATTGCAAGAATGTTTTTTTTTTTTTTAAATTAAGATTAAAATTTAAAATTGACTCTTTAAAGAAACAGATCAAGTGAAAACTCTAGCGTATATCGGACGACATTGATTGAACAAATCACACGATCAATCGCGAAAAAAATAAATTAATTAAATGTGAAAATTTTCACCAATCGAAGAAGAAATTCGAAGCTTTAAGCTAAAAATGAATTATTATTATTTTCCCTAGAGAGCGAAAGTACAGAGAAGCATTGATGGCTTATTTTATTTTATTTTATTTTTTATTTTTTCTCCTTTTGAGGTTGAGAGTGAGGAACAGAGACTGGCTGAAGAGTGAAGAGAATGTTTTCTTGACAAAACAACGACGTTTTGATTTTGTTTTTTAATTTTTGGGAGCCCAGCTAAGGTACTACCCTTTTTATATATACGATCTGCTATTTTCGGACCCCGTTCATTTTAGCGTTTCTGACAATAGCACCAGTGCTATCACGCGCGGCAGTGCCATTGCGCACCCCCACCCTTATCCTACGCTCACATTGAAGTGTAAAAAATCCTCTTTAAAAGGCAATTTTGTAGAGTAAAGAGTTATATGTATAATTATAAAAAAAATAAAATTAAAGAAATGGGGGGTTATGAGTGCACTTTTTCTAGTAGTAGTGACAATTTATGGCCAACAAAATGATTTAGAATGGAGGAATATTGCTTGCTTCTTATCTTCCCATTTTACATTCATTTGATTTAAACTTGCCTTCTCAAATCACTTTTTCAAGAATCATTTTATTGCTAAAAAGTTGTGACACCTTCCGCCCAAGTTGACATTGTCATCCTTCATACCATAGTCGGTAATGTGTTTTTGCGACTCCACCCCATTAACATAATATCCATATTTTCAAAATCGAAATAGATCAGCCGGTTGAATTGGAAATCGACAGTGAGTCTAGTCCGATTAATGGATAAAAATCGGTCAAAATTAATCAAAATTAGCAAATCAGGTCGGATCGGTTCAATTTTTTATTTCTAAAACCAAAAATTTAAATTTAATATTTTTTTATAATTTAATTAAATAAAGTTATTTATGATATATGATGGTTCTACCGATTTTTTTGGAATAGTTCAACTGATCGAACCACTGATCCATTGAACCTTTTGGATTACCGGTCCGATTCTGAAAACATTTCATAATATTGTGTTTTTTGAAAGTCTATAATCTATTGGTATGACATTGTGCTCTTTAAGAGTCTATAGTGACTTGTTCATATACAACACCGTCACTAAATTTCTTCTTGATTTTATTTCTAGTATGGTTTAAGCTAACCTAATTAATGACTCGTGTTACTTAAGGGTGATCAATTATTTATAAGCACATCCTCACACTTAAAATTAAGGATGGTGAGATTTGATAAATTTTCTGTAGTGACTTGACCCCACTAATACAATATTTTCCTCTTTGAAAGTCCGGAAGAACTTTAAAAATGGAAAATTTTGTGGATCAATACAAATACAATATGACTAAGGGTGGCAGTTTAGCCCGCGGCCCGGCCGGGCCTTAAAATGAAAGCCCGGCTCGAGCTCGGGCCCGGCCGGGCTTTCCGATTTTGGCCTGGCCCAGCCCGGCCCGGGCCAAAATAAAAAAAATAAAATATATATATATATATATATATATATATTAATATGTTTGTATCATTTTTATTTGTTTTTAGCACTTAAATTGTTAAATGTATCAATGAAACTTGTGATTTATTTATAAATTGTATTTGTATATAGTGTAAATATATTTTATATTTGTATATTTTTTAATTTTTTTTTTTAAATTCGGGCCCAAAAAAAGCCCTGGTCCGGGCTTTTTTTTTGGTGGGCCTGCCCGTTGCCACCCTTAAATATGACTTGAAGGAAAACAAATGTAATTAGTGAAAATGGCTCTAGTAATAAGTATATTTATTTAATCTATTATTTTGTAAAGACAATTATTGAAAAAAATATATAACTACTAAAAATTAAATAGTTTAATTGTCAAATAATCAATGTTTAATCGTAGATGAGTAGATCCATATTTGATCGATTCGATTCGTCGATTTAGACTATTTTAAACTAACGTCAAAATTTGTGTGACTTTGATAGATTAATTAGTTGATTTCTCAAAAAACATCGAGTTTCAAATTTTAAACTATTTAATTTTTTTGAGGGGTTTGATTGATGATTTTGTGTGAAAAATAGAAATATTTCGTTATAAATTTGATTTAAATGAATTATTACTATTATCCTTAATTTAATATATTTAAATAAGGATATTTTTTTGTATTAAAACGATCCCTATTAACATCGACTTAACTAAAAAAGTCAGATTGTTTAATATTTTTTTCATATTAATCAAGGATCTTGAGAGATGAATTTTATTTTTTTATTTTACAATGGTTGGAAATGTCAACTTTATTCTTCTCAATTAATTTCGATTAATCTCTTATTATTTTTGTTTAATCTCTCCAATCACACAATTTGTTGTCGATTTTCAATTGAATTTTTAATTTTTTTTTAAAAAAAAGACCTAGCCACTTGGACCAATCGCCGCTCATTTTATGGCAATCGAGAGCGATAATTGGACAAGTATGGCTCATGATATGCACTAAAATGGTTCAATGTTTATCTTTTAGATGTTTATGATGATGAGGAATCGAGATGCATTTTCATGACATATTTATTAAGCAATGTTTCTTGCATGGCACCAACTGAACATACATTTTTTTTCTTTTGAATCCAATGATCTGTTTTTCCAGCACGATATCTTTTGTGATTATCGTAAATGATTTCTAATCATTTTTGTCTTATTTTTATACAACCTTTTCTTTTGGGTATTACCAATTTAACATTTGGAGGATAAGTTAACGAGCGAGAAAACAAAATAATATTATGAAACCGGATAACGTATGAATGAATTATAAATGTATTAGAAAGAAAATGAAAGATATATATTAAGTGATTTCATAACCTGTCTATATCTATTATTGTATGGGTGTAAATTTTACTATTTGAAATTAGATTAATATCACTTATTTAAAAACTAACCCTAATATTATTATTTTCTTAATTTTAAAAAATATTCATGGATTGTATGTTATGCAGACCTAGAGCCCCTTCGCTCCAACAACTAATCAATATATTTACGTATATATAATATAAAATATGAGCCCCTTTCTAACAAATAAAGTAGCAAAAAAGAGAGACATAAG
>SKCR01010935.1:0-73464 GCA_019454045.1 Zanthoxylum bungeanum | reverse complement strand
CTGACTCAAATTATCTCGTCAAAGTGTTCAAGTTCTAACTTTGAAAAGTACTTAGTCAGATCTCACAAGCAATATCACTTCGAACCAAATGTTCAGAAAATAAAGAAGAGCATAATACTTGGAATTTTTTTTCATTTTTATTAAAGCCATTATTGGACCAAAGTACAAGAGAAATGAAAAATAAAATGCAAGTGAATGGTATATTTATCCATCATCAGTAGAGATCCTATGATTTATATCGGCTGCATCTGAATCTTAATCTGAAGGAATACCAGTATGATCATCTAAAGTCGATGAGGAAGACAAGTTATCATTAAAATGAACCTTGGACTATCCTCGGGGAAGATAGCATGACTCGTCAAAGTCATGAGGGAGAAGACCATCATTTTTTACGATAACACTGGAATACACTCCAGTAAGAAATAGTGGAATAAGCCAACTTCAGCTGCATCCCTGAAGCATACTTGGAGGAATATTCCTCTATTACTTTCCTTGCAGCAGTTTCAAAAGCAAAAGATAACCAGAAAGAAACAACCTCTTCTTCTAAGCTTCTAACCCGAGTTGATAACTGGTTAGCAGCTGCATCAGAGTTCTCTCTACGCTTTTATGACTCCATCAATTGAGTTTCTTTATGGACTAAGTTAGCATCGGTAGAAGCCAATGAACTTTGAGCTTCTGCTAGCTCCGAGTCTCGGATATCCAAAGACTCTTGAACTCTCGCCATTTCCCGTTTAATCTTTGCAATGGAGGCATGACATTCTTGTACTTTACCCTCATGCTTCTAGGACAAGATCCTCCACCAATTCATTTCTTTGGTATAGGTAACGATTCACTTGTCCTGAGCAGAGGGCTTGTAGTCCATCTTGTGTGGCCTGCAAAACATAAGTAAAAAAGACTCAGAAACTTTCTACTCTGAAATGTCATAACAACAAGAATAAGGAGTAAGAATACTTACCACCATCATTTTGTTGGCAAAGGACTTGTCATAGTTCTCTATGGAGTGTCCCTGGAGGCATAACGCAGCTCCTTCAGTGTAAAGGTCGTGAAGCACTTCGAAACAGGTATATGCATCTTCTCGAACATCGGTGGACGGTGGAATTTCAACAATAATTCCACCACATTCACCTAAAAAGCAAAAAAAATGAGTTATAATACTCAAAAAAGACTTAGGCAAAACCAACACAAGTAAAACAATGTTGTGATAAACACACGATAATAGAGGTGATTGGAGAGAAAACTCTTCTTTTATTTACTCACAAAAGAATTACAAAGCTTACAAATCAAAGCTTTACAAAAACTCTCACACCACTTTACTCTCTATCTTTACTCACACATTTGGGATAATGAAGAATGGTCTGGGAGCTCCATTTTATAGAGCCAAAAACGTGTGCACTGTTGCAACACGTTTTGGCACAAAACGCGTTGCACTTATTGCAAAGTTGGCAGCCAAGCTTCCTGCCAAACTGCCGAAAGTTGCATGTCTTTATGCATGCAACTTTTGGCCATTTTAGTCAACAAATCTCCCCATCGGTGAAGATTTGCCCTAAAATCTGAGCCGACCATCAATCATCCAAACCGGATCCTCCAAAGGATCCTCCCCTGGCTGCATCTGTATGACTGCCTACGTACCATGAGTTGGGATCAAGCCAATCGTAGTTCTCTGAATCTCCTCACTCTGACTATGTGGAGAGATTTGTCATCCCGGCTATGGCACGACAGATTTCAAGCTTCTCATTCGGTAAAACCTTCGTGAACATATCGGCACCGTTGTCGTCGTGTGAATCTTCCTGAGTTCTAACAGCCTTGAGCTCAGTACGTCCGTATCCAGTGATACCTCACATCGATATGTTTTGACCTCGAATGAAAGGTGGAATTTTTACCGAGATAGATAACACTCTGACTATCACAGTACAAAATGTACTTTCTCTGCTTGAAACCCAATTCCTGGACGAATGTCTTCATCCACAGCAATTCCTTGCAAGCTTCTGTCACTGCAATGAATTCTGCCTCTGTTGTAGAAAGTGCAACACATCTCTGCAACCTAGACTGCCATGCCACAGCTCCTCCTGAGAGAGTAATCAGATACCCCGAAGTAGACTTACGGGTATCCACATCTCCTGCCATATCTGAATCGGTGTAGCCCATCAACACTGGCTTGTCGCTACTTCCAAAACATAACCTCATTTTGGATGTGCCTCGAAGATACTGCATAATCCATTTGACAGCATTCCAGTGTTCCCGTCCTGGGTTTGACATAAACCGGCTGACCAATCCAACTGCGTGTGCTAAGTCTGGCCTCGTGCACACCATGACATACATAAGACTTCCCACTGCTGAGGTGTATGGAACTTATTTCATTTCCTCCTTCTCTGTCTCAGTAGAGGGACTCTGTCTCGTACTCAATCTAAAGTGGGTAGCAAGAGGAGTGCTAACCGCTTTAGCCTTGTCCATCTGGAATCTCTGAAGTACCTTCTCGATGTACTCCTCATGTGACAAGTATAACTTCCTGGCTTTCCGATCACGACCGATCCTGATGCCAAGAATCTATTTAGCTGGCCCCAAGTCTTTCATCTCAAAAGACTTACTCAGTTGCTGCTTCAAATTATCAATCCTCGATTGATTCCTGCCAACTATCAACATATCATCTACATATAATAGTAAGATGATAAAGTCATCGTCAGAAAATTTCTGAACGAAAACACAATGGTCTGAAGTTGTCTTCTTGTATCTCTGCTCCCCCATAACTGACTCAAACTTCACGTACCACTGTCTCGGTGCCTGTTTCAAACCATAGAGGCTTTTCCTGAGTCTGCACACACAGTCCTTTTTCCGCTGACTCTGAAGCCTTCTGGTTGCTCCATGTAAATTTCTTCTTCCAGATCTCCGTGAAGAAATGCGGTCTTGACATCCATCTGCTCAACTTCCAGGTCGAGGCTTGCTGCTAAGCTGAGTACCACTCTGATGGATGACATCTTCACAACTGGAGAGAAGATTTCATCGAAGTCAATGCCTTTCCTCTGATTGAATCCCTTGACAACTAGTCTGGCTTTGTACCGGGGTTGTGAAGTATGCTCCTGTTGCTTCACCCTGTACACCCATTTGTTCTTCAAAGCCTGTTTGCCTCTTGGCAATTTCACCAACTCAAAAGTGTGATTGTCATGCAAAGATTTCATCTCATCTTGCATGGCTTCCTCCCACTTTTCTCTTTCATCTGTTTCCACAGCCTCCTGGTAGCTCTCGGGTTCTCCCCCGTCAGTAAGTAGCACATACTCATATACAGAGTATTTGGTTGAAAGTCGTCTGTCTCTGTCAGACCTTCTCTGTGGAACTGTTGGTGTAGCTTCTGGTACTGGTGGGGATCATGATCATCATCTCTGGGAGCTTCATCACCTGTACCCTCCTGTCTGGGAACCTCATCTTCAACTCGTACTGGCACCGGTGTGTGAGGTTCTGGATTCACATTTCTGTATTGCTGGGGCATTGTCTTCAATTCCTTTCTGATATCTTCTATGGTCTGGTCTTCAACAAAGACAACATCTCGGCTTCTGACAATCTTCTTCTCCACAGGATCATAGAGTTTGTAGCCGAAATCATCCTGACCATAGCCAATAAAGACACACTGTCGCGTCTTTGCATCAAGCTTGGATCTCTCGTCATTTGGGATGGTGTTCAAATGCTTTGCACCCAAAGACATGCAAGTGTTCATAAGACACTTCTTTAACTGTCCAAGCTTGGTTAGGAACATTACCTTTCAGTGCGACCGCTGGGGACATGTTCAAAACATGTACTGCTGTGATGAGTGCCTCCCCCCAGAATGTCTTCGGCAGCTTGGCTTGTGACAGCAAGCTTCTGATCCTCTCGCACAAGGTTCTGTTCATCCTCTCAGCTAGGCCATTCAGCTGAGGTGTCTTCGGAGGTGTCGTTTGATGTCTGATTCCTTGCATCTTGCAGTACTGATCAAACGGACCTCTGTATTCTCCACCGCTGTCTGTTCTGATGCACTTCAGTTTCTTGCCGGTTTCTCTCTCCACCAAAGCATGAAACTCCTTGAACACTCCCAGCACTTGGTCTTTTCTCTTCAAGGTGTATGCCCAGATCTTCCTTGAATGATCGTCAATGAATGTCACAAAATAAAGTGACCCACCAAGTGTTCGTGTCTGCATCGGACCACATACATCTGAATGTATGAGATCTAGTACCTCTGGTTTCCTTTGAGGCGGGGAGCTCTGGAAGGATACTCTGTTCTGCTTTCCAGCCATGCAGTGTTCACACTTCCGTAAGTGTGAGTTCTTCAATTCCGGAAGAACATTCCGCATGCGTAGTATCTCCATCCCTGTTTGGCTCATATGACCGAGCTTTTTATGCCATAGCTCGGCTGCCTCATTGCTGTTAACTGTATTTATGCTACTATTTGAAAGCTTAGCATGTATCAAATACAGAGTTGAGTCTTTCTTACCTCGTGCCACGACCATTGATCCTTTAGTGAGCTTCCAGCATCCGTCACTAAAGGTGCTGCAGAAACCTCATCATCCACTTGCCTGTTGAGATCAGGTTTACCGGATATCTGGGATGTGCTTGACTCCCTTCAACAATAGCCTTGTTCCGTTCTCTGTTTCAAGGCAGATGTCTCCAATACCGACGGCTTTGGACTGTCCGTCATTCCCCATCCTTACAGTACCGTAGTCCCCTGGTGTGTAAGATGAAAAGAAGTCTCTGCGATGTGGCGTGTATGGATGCGCCACTATCTATCACCCAACTGGTCTCGTGGCTGGCAAGATTCACAACAGCTTCTTCATACATTATGCAGAAGTCTTTGGAGGTTTTCTCGGTGGTAGTAGCAACTCTTTCTTGATTAGAGTCACCATCTCTCCTGGACTGCTCGTTCTTCAGTTTGTAGCAATCCCGCTTCATATGGCCTTTCTTTTTACAGTGATAGCACTCAATATCTCTAGTTCTTGATTTCCCCCGGTTCTTGTCTGGTCTACCTGGGCCTCGACTTTTACTCCTCCCCCTTCTGGCGTTCTTCTCTGTCACTAGAGCTTCTGAGGTTGAGGCTGATGCTGACTCCTGCATTCTCGTCCTCTTTTCTTCCTCGAAGATCCTGGTCTTTGCCATCTCCATAGTGACTTTCCCATCTGCGGCTGAATTGATCACCGTAGATCTGAACGTTTCCCAAGATTCTGGTAACGTATTAAGGAGTATTAAGCCATTTACCTCATCTCCGAAGTCTATGCCCAATCCAGACAACTCTTTCATTGTTCCGAGGAAATCGTTGATGTGGTCCGCCACAGCTGTACCCTCCTGGTATTTCAAACCCATCATCTTCTTGATGTAGTAAAACTTGTTGTTTCCAGTCTTTGCTCGGAAAAGCTCCTCCAGCTTTCTCCATAAAACACGTGCATTTATCTCTTCACTGACATGGTTTACGATACTGTCGTCGATCCACTGACGAATAGTACTGCATGTTTTCTGGTGAAGATTAGCCCACTTTCCATCGGTCATTCCTTCTGGTTTCTGCTCCAGAAACACCGATCCATCATAGTCCTTCACATACAGAAGGTCTTTCATCATTCCTCTCCATGTGAAATAGTTTGTACTGGTTAACAAAATCATTTTTCCGTTGCTCCCCTCCATCATAAAAATTCTAAGCAGAATTTCAAAAAACGGACCTCACCGTTGCGTCCGGAATGGTCGAAAATGGTGGAAATGACACTTCGTTTGTCAAAATCCGACACAGGGACCAAATTGCAAATTCCAGAAATTACAGGGGTCAAAGTGCAATTTCCAAAAGTTCAGGGGCCAGAGTGCAATTACGGAAAACTTCAGGGACTAATATGCAATTTCCAAAAAGTTCAGGGACTAAATTGAAAATTTCTGAAAGTATAGGGGCTAAACTGTAATTTCCAGAAAGTTCAGGGACCTATCTGAAATTTACCAGGCACCGCTGACGTGGCACTGCTGACGTGGCAACTGAGCTGACGTGGCTGCTGACTGGATGCCACGTGGCTGCTGACTGTGTTGCTGACGTGTCCTGCTGACTGGGCTGCTGGCTGTGCAGTGTCTGCTGACGTGGCGCTGACTGTGCGCTGACTGGACGCTGACGTGGCGCCTACGTGTCTCGTCTTCTTCCTTGGTCTGCGCGTGAAGCGCGTGGCGCGCGTCGGAGAGCGTGGGACAGTCTCTGGTTGGCGCGTGCGGCTGACTGGGACCTCCGTTCGATCGCCGGAAAATACCACCGTGCTCGTCTCGCCGTGAAACGTCTGATGGTATGCTCAAAATCGATTTTCGACAACTTTTGTCGGAACCGACTTTCTAAACCGAATCTCTGTTACCGAGTTTCGGGATCCCTCCGAGTAACCTTAGCTATTGATACCACTTGTTGTGATTAAACACACGATAATAGAGGTGATTGGAGAGAAAACTCTTCTTTTATATTACTCACAAAAGAATTACAAAGCTTACAAATCAAAGCTTTACAAAAAACTCTCACACCACTTTACTCTCTATCTTTACTCACACATTTGGGATAATGAAGAATGGTCTGGGAGCTCCATTTTATAGAGCCAAAAACGTGTGCACTGTTGCAACACGTTTTGGCACAAAACGCGTTGCACTTATTGCAAAGTTGGCAGCCAAGCTTCCTACCAAAACTGCCGAAAGTTGCATGTCTTTATGCATGCAACTTTTGGCCACTTTAGTCAACAAACAGAATGACGTGTTTGTGTAACTAGAGTAAGTGAGGGTTCAGATACTTTTGCAGTCTTCGAAGTTGTCTCCTTATCCAGAGTTTTAGAAGCCTTTCCTTTATGCTCATTTGGGGGAGCGTGGGAATACCATTCGAAGGCCCAGGTGCAGGGGGAACTGGCACAATTTCCCGCACCAAAGGAACAACTTCTGGATCTCCTACATTCGGAGCAGGAGTAGTTATCTCCATAGCTTGATCAATCGCCCCAAGAACATCTTTAGCAACTCCTTCAACAAGCAAGAATGTTTTCGGCATAGATGTAACTTCTGCCATCTCCAGAGTAACCATCGGATCTTGACTGGTTCCCTCTTGAGGAATTTGAAAACTCATAAGAGTGTCTGATACTGGAGCTCGAGAGAGGTTTTGGGTTGGGAAAAATTGACGTTATATTCTTGGATGTATAGCTCCGAAGCAGAGGTAGTCGAATATATGGTGGAAGGAAATGAAGCTTTGCCTTGGACAATTCCTCATTAGCGTTTTGAATCACTTCCATCCTAGAAATTGATTGACTTGGGTCATTCCTAGAAGCTATCTCTCGAGCCACTGCAAAAAGAAAATAATTATAAGAAGACTTATAATATGAAGGTCTTAAACACATAAACATTTAAAGTTCACCAACCCAGACTACCTTCAACGGGTTTCTCATCTAATTTAATAAGAATTGGTGAAGGCTTACGTACCTTCACCATTTCTTTCTTCTTTTTTGAAGGAGCAACCTTCTTTTGTTTAAGCTTCGAAGATGCTTTTGTGCTTCTTCCTCCTCCCTTACTTGGCTTTGAATACACTTTGGCACCAGAGGATGTCTATAAGCTTTCTATAGCTTTCTCCCTCACACTCCTATAGTATGTAATTGGCTCGGGAGTATATTGCCCCCATAGAAGGGGGAGGATCATAGGAACTTCCCCGGAGTATTCCTGAGGGATCAAGTCTAACAAGCGCGGAGGAATGGTCCATTTACTTGAATTTTTTTTTGCCATCTCCCAATTAATGGTCGGACCCCGATCAACCTAAGCCTTCCGCCTATCCGAAAGTATTTTGGGTAATGCAGTTGGTGAGGAATCATAAATCGCACCTCTGAATCGAAGTGCCTCCCCATTGATATTTGCTCAATTATTTCTTATAGGGCACTCCCACAGAGGCACTACGAATCTGGAAAGTTATTCTCAAAAGACGAGACATACTTCCCGTAGTATGCAATCACTAATTGAGGGGACGGGCTTCAAAACACCCTCAACTGCAAACACGAACACAAACAAACAAATTTAGAATTAATTATAGAGATCAAATAAATTCAAGATAACAAATGGTGAGAACACTTGCGTATATCCTTGCTAAAAGTATTAGAGATATTGTAGAACTAATGCTTTGGTCTCCTCCAATCAGCAATAATATTAAAGGGGGAGCAATTCTTTACTCTCTAAACTTCATCTCGGACATGAAGGCCTTGTGGAATGGAGTTATGAACCTTCTTCCTTCTTGGCCCTAGACAATATGGCATCCATTGTTCCCGAATTTCAAATAGTGTAAAGAGAGGAAATCATTGATGGAGAAAAAATGGACATCGGTCAACAACATATTGACAGCCCCAATGGCCTACAACCCTAATAGAATGGAAGAGTTCATCTGTAATAAAGATACGTTCATCACCGAGAGGATCTCCAGAATAAGAGGATGAAGAGGGAAGGTCAAGTACTGAATCTGTTGCTTGAGTAATAGGATCATATCATCATCAATGTCATAAAGAATATGTTGGAGTTGGTGCTTTGAGCGCCAATCCGAATAATGTATTGTACATTATATTTTATTATTTATTAATAAAATAACTATATTTTCATTTCAATTTGTAATGGTAATTATTATTATGTCATTGTCTCTTAGTACGTATTGGTTTAATATATTCATATATATTTATATGATGAGAATGACACCGATCTTAGAATAGCCACGTAGTAATACTAGACACTAGGTGTGGTGCGACATTGTGATAGTATTACTATTATAAACTATTCTTAAAAGTATATATTACTAATCATTGGTTTTCGAATACAGTCGAATTCCTATAACCTAAAAGAATAGCACTTGTCGTATATTGGAATTGGAGTTCCAATAGTCTAACCTAATAGACCATGAGTAAGGGAAGCTCGTATAGTGATAAGTGTGGTTTATACCCACTTATTCTTATACTCTTAGCTTATTATTTTGTTAGTTTTCATATCATTTAATGTATTTTATGTTTTATTTGTAGGAAGCATTAATACATGAATCTTGGGTCATTTATACGTGTTTTGGGACCATACGGACGTATTGAAAGCATGCGAGAAGTGCATAAAAGTGAAAAACACACAAATCCTGGAATCTGCCACGCGTCGCAACGCGCCTTCGAAAATCAGCATAGTACAAATTCTAGTGAGTTTCGCGCCGCGGCACCAATTAACCAGCGCGGCAGCGCCCCGCACGCACCTGAAACGTGATTTTAGGGTTTTTAAGATACCCAATGACTCCAAGGCTCTATTATAAATAGATTAGCTCATCCAAACTCCAAATGAGAGGCTAATACACAGTACAAAACACAAAATATATATTTTTAGAGATCCAAGGAGGAGGATTGAAGAGCAACAAGAGGAGACGGTAACGTCCGAATATGAAGAGATTCAATTCGGGTTTTATCTTTTTGTTTCTTTCTTATAACTCTAATGATTTCCATTAGATTCATGACCTTGTTTTTATTATTTTTATCTTTAGTCATGAACTAAACTCCTTAATTCTAGAGGAGGATGATGTAATTGATGCTTGAACCTTGTAATTGTTTGTCAATTTTGTTATGAAGTTTTATTGAGTTATTTATATTCTTTCGAGTTTAATGTTTTGTGTTTGCTGGCCACAAATATGATGATATATGTTTAGAATCTATCACTCGAGAGATGGGATTTTGAATAGATCTAGAGAATATAACTTAGGAGTTTTATAGAGTTCGAGAGAATATATAAGTTCCTTTGAAGTTTTTAATATAGGATCACAAAGCGTAATGAGTTGTTAACTACTGGATTTTATAGAGATATCGAAGTTTGTAGTTGATGATATTTTCATTGATGCTCGATAGAAGGAGTGGATAATTTCGGAATCTTGACTTATAAACAATATAACTGAACAAAGATTAATTGGCATGACAAATACATAGGAGATAACTAGGTGAAATGAACTCTAGAATCTCTATCGTATTAGTTCCTCATATCTAATTAATTCATATTTTATTTATTTAATTAAATCTTTGTTAACTATCGTCTAAATAAAGTTAGGATTATCAATTGTAGTATTTAGTGCGAGTTAACGCAATCTCTGTGGGTTCGACACTCTAAACTCATTTATACTAAAACTTGACACCGTACACTTGCAGTACGATATAAAATATCGCAACACGTTTTTGGCGCCGTTTTCGGGGATTGTTTGTTCAATTTATATTAATACTACTACCAAGTAATCTTAACTTTAATTTAGATTTTTATCTTTTATTTTTAGTTTATATTTATTTTATTTTATTTTGTTTATTGATTTTTTTCTTTCGGTGCTTCAGTGAATGCGAAAATCCACAAGTCTCGACTCGCTCATGTTTGATCCTGAAATAGAAAGAACAGCGAGGAGACTAAGTAAAGAAAGGAAAATTGAACAATAAGTATTGGCAGCTGAAAACAGAGAGATCAACCCACGCCAGGTGGCAATCAGAGATCATTTCAAGCCGGTCATTGTTGATACATATTCTGGATTTCCCATCAACCAATCAACGCCAACAATTTTGAGCTAAAACCTGCATTGATCAACATGGTACAAAGAAATCGGTTTGGGGGTTCAGCTGTAGAGGATCTCAACTTGCACTTAAGGATGTTCCTGGAGATCGCAGATACCATAAAGATAAATGGCGTGAGTAAAGAGGCTATCAGGCTACGCTTATTCTCATTCTCTTTACGGGATAAATCGTGGGATTGGCTTTAATCAATACAGACGGAAAGTATCGTGACATGGCAGGATATGGCCATAAAATTTCTTGAGAGGTTCTTTCCACCAGCTAAATCAGCTCAACTGAGGGCAGAAATTAGTATATTTAAGCAGCTGGAGACTGAGACTTTGTATGAAGCATGAGAGCGATTTAATGATCTACTACGAAGATGCCCACAACACGATTATGCAGACCGGGTCCAGATTCAGTTGTTCTATAATGGGCTGAATGGTTCGAATAAGGCTGTGGTTGATGCATCAACTGGAGGATCTTTATTCAAGAAATCAGCTGAGGACACCTATAATATGTTGAAAGAAATGGCCATTAACCATTTTCAATGGCCAAGTGAACGTGCTACGGTGACAAAAGTGGTTGGAATATATGAAGTGGACCCTCTTGTGGCACTTACAGCTCATATTTCCACCTTATCTACTCAAGTAGCAACATTGACAAATCCACGAGCACAAGCATCTATTGAATCAGCGGCGGCTGCAAATATGTTGTTACTGGAAGGAAACCTGAACGTCGAGCAAGTCCAATTTATGAACAATCGGAACTTCAATAACTATAGAGGCAATCATGTGCCTAACCGCTATCATCCAAACCTGTCATATGCTAATACAGAGAATGCCTTGGAACTTTCATCGGGCTTTGACTATCAAAGAGTTGAGCAAAAATCTTCCTTAGAAGATTTCATGAGCACGTTTGTTGTTAATCCTTCAGCGAGGTTTGAGAAAAATGAAGCAAGGTTGAACAATATCGAGACACACATGGAAAATATCTGGGCCACAATGAAGTCCTTAGAAACACAGATTGGGCAAGATTACTTCCTCCATGACCAAGCAGCAGTAAGAGGTATTTGGATAAACAGCCACAACCGCTAAGCTATCATTTTCATGTCAAAACAGCCAGTGGATACCAAAGAAGAAGCTACCATGACCACCATTTGGGTGGTTGTGTCTGGCTGAAGACGTTAAACTTAGCGCTATCAGGGAGGCAACCCTTGCATTTATCTTATTATTATTTTTCTTTATTTTTAATTTTTATTTTCATTGTGTGTTATTGTTTATTTAGTCGTTTTGCATGCTATTTATGCAGGTAGCACGAGACACACAAAGCCCACGCAATCAAATTATGACCAGCAGAAGCCTGATCAACTTCATGCACGGTAGTATTGTTCCTTAATTTGGTTTCTTTATATTTATCTTTCATTGAGGACAATGCAAGTTTTAAGTTTGGGGGTGTGTGCATGTATTTCTGCTATTTATTTTTATTTTTTTTAAAAGAAATTATTAATTATTTTTTGTTTTTATCCTTGATAGTAAAGCATAAGTCTAATGATGAAATTGAGTGTTTTGATGAAATTTTAGAAACGATAAGTCCCAATTGATTTTTATCTGATGCCTTGAGTAGGTGATCTAGGTTAGACTCGTAAGCACATAATAATAGGTTTTTAGCAGTAAGAACCTAGGTAGTTGGCAAAATGACTAGTTGAAGAAATTATTTGCCGATGAATGACTGTTTGCTTAGATATCTATCTCAATATGCTAATATTATGATATATGGTATGATAAGAAAAAGAAACCACCTATAACCGATAAGCGTGAAGCTACCCATGGGCAAGTGTTAGGACCACCATGAGGCGAAATGCTACCTTAAAAGGTAGGTGTATTTGAAAAAAAATAATGAAAAAAACAGAAAAAGAAGAAAATAAAATCATACCATACAAAGCAAAGAAAAAGCAATTACAGAGTTAATTTGAGATATCTAGGTTGGTTTGACCCATCGGATCTCAATTTTTGAGATGAAATCATTGAGTTGGCTTACTTTGGAGTCGAGCTGTGAATGAAATTTTACACACACACATTGTGAGTCTGGCTTAGATGGTTTATTCAAGAATTTGGATTTGAGTCGCAGTTGAGTACTTTGAAGGTTCTCTAATCTCATTGATAAACATTCTTTGAGGACAACAATATGCATAACTATCAGGATTATTTTAATTATTTTCAAATTTTTTGCATGATTGTGTGTGAATGACGTTTGTGGGTCTTGTCGCTGTAAGCCCTCACGAGACTATTGGATCGGTTTTAAGGCGGAAATCCGATAACGCAGGGGAATAGTGAAAATCAAAATTTTCCGATTTCAAAACTTTTTCTCGGATCAATTAAATAAACTTATTTATTTAATTACCTAATTATCAAATTATGAAATATTACACAAGAAAACAAGTTTTTGTGTAATTACCGAATTGCCCCAAAACTTTGCATTTTGTTCATTTTAGTCCTAAATTGTTCAAAATAATTTTGGATGATTCTAAATCATTACTAATATGAATTTAACATGTCCTAGACATTGAAATTCAAATTGCAAAAAAAATTCCCTAAATTTTGTCCAAAGCTGTGAGCCCCCCTCTTTTTGCCAATTTGTGCATTTTGCTCTTTTAATATTCAAAACACATCAAGATGAAATCCAATTAACCCAATATTTTATATGCATCATATACACATCCAAATACATAACATAAATGAAAATCCCCAAATTTGGAAGTGGTCTCAAACCCTAATTTTTCAATTTCATCAAATTGGACAAATTAGTAAAATCCAACACTTCAATCATGTTTCTTCCATACCAATCAAGCCTCACCATAATGAAATAACTATAGAAAAAATCTAGGTCATTTAAGAGTGGGTCAATAACTCTAGAATGACAACAAGTTTCTTAAACTATCAAAAGAATGCTTATTAACTCATTAGCAACATTCTATGATCTTTATACATGCTAAACCCTATCATCAAACTTCCATAAAAAAAAAAACACAAAGAATAAAGAATAGAAAAACATGAGAACATCACAAGATGAATCCAACAACAAGAGGAACATTTTTCTCTCTAATGGCTAGTTGGAAATACTCACTAAATTTCAAGCTTTCTTTGATTTTTCTTTTGTCTTTCTTCTTCTTCCTCAAGCTTCTTTTACTTTTCTTTCAATGGAGTTTTAGATAAGATTTTGGTTAATGAAAAATATCCAACCCTTGGACATTTTACCACTTGGCCGAATTTTGCACTAAAGGAAAATAAATTGATATTTTTTCAATTTAATTCAATTAATGCCAACTTGGCCACTTGCTTTTGAAATCATTAACTTTTTAATGAATTTCATAAAGTCAAGTAAAGTATCTTTAAGTCATCTCACCATTTATCATAACTTTAATATATTTATATTTTAATTAATTTAATCATTTAACAATTAATTAATTAATTAATTATTTAATTATTTAAATACAAATATATTAAATATATGTATTATATTTACAATAAATATCAAATACATATATATTTATGATATTAGTCAAATATCTCAATTTGACAATTAATTAATGTGTATTTGATAAAATCTAATATAAATACAATACACAAAAATTAAGAAATGACTATTGGGTCCCTACACATGTATTTTGCGTTTAACATTTAAATGACTTTATAAACAATCAATATTAATTATAAATATTGCCCTAGTGCTCTACGAGTACATTTCATTAGTGAGACTCTCTAGATTCAGGCATATTCGTCATGAAATCCAATTTCGTGTCCATAATTTACCCACCCGTAAATTATGACGACCACGGATAAACTCGTTGAATCATACAGGTCGAGGTCATGGAAAATGTATAATTCTTCCGTCACAGGTATCCAGATTTATCCCAGAGATATAGATGTAAACGTCAAATCTCTATGGGGACAATCCCGTCGACGTCTCTATCAGCAATCTCTAAAAGATAACACTTAGAACTGACTTCTAAAGTGTACCACGGGCCCATGGTTTTTATCTGATTGCTAATCATATGGACTACCTATGCTCTGTACACAGAACTGGCGGATCCTATCTCGATACACACAGGACACCCTGAGGATCTATCTTCACCCAACGAATAGACGGAGGTTTGATCTAAATAGATCGGTGTGTGACTGTCATCTAAGTGTGGAAGATGTCTCATGCGCCCACAGTGGTATCTCAAGTCGAAGAATCACAAGTGCTACTCAACCCGAGAATATTCTTATTGATGTTGATGTACCATCCATTAAGAATCTTCGGTGAGTCGTTCAGTGTTTATCCGCTATAAACACCTACACGTCTATACGAGTCTCCAATACTGATGGTTCATTGAGAAACTATTGGAATCAAATATTCCAGTATACGACATGTACCAGTCTCAACGGGTTTACTTTACTGACCAAGTAGTGTAAACCTTGACCAGGAACTGTCTGAGAATGACAACGTCATGATACCACTTAATGTCAGTTGCGACGCTTTTGCAGCAGCATCATGACTAGTCATTATAAGTTCATTACATCTTTACCATATTAAAAGATATATTATATTATAGAAACTGCATATATTATTCATAATAATAACGTTTTACAGTAGTATTCTCAAAGAAATACAACCGGGAATTGGCGCTCTGAGCACCAACCCCAACAACTATAACTCGTCCACTAGGGCTTCCTAGGGGTTTAAAGGCTTGTTGCATACGCTAAATGCAATCGTGATCCCTACGAAAGTGGCTTAGTTAATTTAGTTATTTTTATTTGTTTATTTGAATTAGTTTTTATTTAGTCTTTTGCTCGGGACTAGCAAAACCTTAAGTTTGGAGGTGTTTGATAAGTGTGGTTTATACCCACTTATTCTTATACTCTTAGCTTATTATTTTGTTAGTTTCCATATCATTAATGTATTTTATAGTTTATTTTATGTTTTATTTGTAGGAAGCATTAATACATGGATCTTGGGATATTTATACGTGTTTTGGGACCATACGGACGTATCGAAAGCACACGGGAAGAGAAGAAAAGCGGAAAACACATAAATCCTGGAATCTGCCACTCGTCACGACGCGTAAATTTGCCTTCCGTCGCGACGCGCCTTTGAAAATCAGCCTAGTACAAATTCCAATGAGTTTGGCGCCGCGACACCAATTGACCAGTGCCGCAGCGCCCCGCACGGACCTGAAACGTGATTTTAGGGTTTTTAAGATACCCAATAACTCCAAGGCTCTATTATAAATAGATTAGTTCGTCCAAACTCCAAAGGGGAGGCTAATACACAGCACAAAACATAAAAATACATATTTTTAGAGATCCAATGAGGAGGATTGAAGAGCAACAAGAGGAGACGAATGCGCTGACGTCCGAAGAGGAAGAGATTCAATTCGAGTTTTATCTTCTTGTTTCTTTCTTAGAACTCTAATGATTTTCATTAGGTTCAAGACCTTGTTTTTATTGTTTTTATCTTTAGTCATGAACTAAACTCCTTAATTCTATAGGAGGATGATGTAATTGATGATTGATCCTTGTAATTGTTTGTCAATTTTTTTAAGAAGTTTTATTGAGTTATTTATATTCTTTTGAGTTTAATGTTTTGTGTTTGCTTGCCACAAATATGATGATATATGTTTATAATCTATCACTCGAGAGAGATGATTTTGAATAGATCTAGAGAATATAACTTAGGATTTTTATAGAGTTCGAGTAAAAATATATAAGTTCCTTTGAAGTTGTTAATATAGAATCACAAAGCGTAATGAGTTGTTAACTACTGGATTTTTATAGAGATATCGAAGTTTGTAGTTGTTGATATTTTCACTGATGCTCGAGAGAGGGAGTGGATAATTTCGGAAAATTGACTTATAAACAATATAACTGAACAATGATTAATTGGCATGACAAATACATAGGAGACATCTAGGTGAAATCGGACTCTAGAATCTCTATCATATTAGTTCATCCTATCTAATTAATTCATATTTTATTTATTTAATTAAATCTTTGTTAACTGTCGTCTAAATAAAGATAGGATTATCAATTGTAGTATTTAGTGCGAGTTAACGCAATCTCTGTGAGTTCGACACTCTAAACTCATTTATATTAAAACTTGACACCGTACATTTACGGTACGATATAAAATATCGCAACATATAGACATGTGGGTAATTTTTGGAGCAAATACTGAATAAATCACGGATGATTCCTAATAATTGGTAGTACACACCGCTATTAATAGTAATCTCATCAAGTCGAGTAGCATATGTGATCCTTTGACTATAGGATAACATTGATTTTGTTTGTGATCCTTCACAATTTGAAATAAGCTTAAGCATTTTGATTAGTAAGTTTTAACTTAAAGAAAATAATTGTAAGAGAAGCTTTGAAAGTTCTCGATAATTTTCAACAAGATAAGAAGATTTGTTCTTTCAAGCTTGGTAGGTAAGTTTTGATCTTGTTTAATAAGTTATGTTTTTCATTAATGATTTGATATCATTAGTGAAGTATATGGTGATATATTATGTATTTGATATATAATAATATAGCTTGAAGTTGAAATAAGGTTAAAGCTTTGTGTATAAATGCTTTGGAAGCATGGAAACACAATATGATTGTGATTAGGTCTAGTTTTGTGTATGTTAGACATAGAACACAAAAATTAGAGTTTTAAACTCTAGATAAAAATTTGGAACTTTGGCTGCCATTTTAGAATCATTTGTCCGCCATTAAGTGAACTAGAATTGTTCATGAATTACTTCTTTGTAGAATTTTTGTTTGGTTTATATTTTAGATTCAAGTTATCCATATATGTATTTTGAACACATTTATATATTGTAAAAATATTTGATATTTTGAAAATTATGATTTTTATTTATTTAACTGTTTAAGATGTGTTTAAAATGTGTTGATGTTGGTTTTGATGTTAAAAATTAGATTTTGGGTGTTTTGAAATGTTTGGAGAAAATTGGAAGTGATTTGGGTTGAAAAATCTGTTTTATAAACGCTTTCTGGTTCTAAAATATGCCTGGGTGCATCACGACTCACGCGTTGTAACGCTCAGAGAGCAGATGCTCTCGCACTCGCTCATCACGGTGCACGCACAGCGAGCGTTGCTGCACGCAGCACACGCACTGGAACTTCTTTTTCTCCGTTTCAGAGCTTCCAGACTCCGATTTGTCCCAGATTTTTTCTTATGGACTCGTAATGGAATATAGTATCCCATTTAATTATTTCAAAATACAACCATATTCTGTATCCACTGGTTTGACCAGTTTTCACTGCGTGGGGCTCCGATTTGACCCTAGGGAATCCAAATTCACCCCAATAGAATATACAAATCCCCACTATACTCTGTGACCTCTGCATTTGGAGAGAGGTTCAGGGTTTAGTAAACCTCATTTAAGTGTTGGTCTCAATGACTGGGGGAACTATTTTTACAGAAAAAGGCTTTGTTTGAGAAGAAGAATTGAGCTTTTATTCATAAGAACTAAATAGTCACAGTAAGAAGGAAAGTGAATGCACTTCACTCGTTTATATAGGCAATGTTTGATGAAATCCTTGGTAAAAT
This sequence comes from Zanthoxylum bungeanum, assembly GCA_019454045.1. Classification (NCBI taxonomy): domain Eukaryota; kingdom Viridiplantae; phylum Streptophyta; class Magnoliopsida; order Sapindales; family Rutaceae; genus Zanthoxylum; species Zanthoxylum bungeanum. The sequence goes on along the minus strand of SKCR01010935.1, from coordinate 55,342 downwards.
GTGTGCAACTTTCAGAAATTTCCAAGTCCCTATCTTTCTAAATAAGCCCGCGTATTCTCCAAATGAGCGAGTTAATGACGCTCCAATGTAGCTCGACTAGCTATAAACGCACTTGCATATAAAATAAATGAAACAAAGTATTTTTTCCGATAGGCGATGGTCGAATACATAGATCTTTTGATATCATTGTATCATATCTGAAATCATTATTTTGTTAGGCTTCATAAAATTAGGTATCTTTATATGGTTTATGTTCATGTAAATTTAAGTCTTCATTTACTTCGCTTAACATACGACTACACCATTTACTCTTCCTTTCTTACCAGAGTACTTAAAAGTTTATATTGGACACGCGTAAATAATCTTAATTATGTTTCTCTCATATTATCCTCAATTTGTTCAAAGTAGCTCATGTACGCTTTGGGAGCCGAGCCCTAGCAGAAGGGCTTAGGTTAACACTTATATAAAAGTCAGTCATCCATTAGAAGCAGGCTAAATGGTGATGAATTGCGATTGGTCCAAACCTTCGACCAACGAGAGATAAAGGTTGAATGGTGTCTATTCTAGTTCGTTCACACATCCATCTAGCATTCTCATCTTAGGGTGTCGATTTCTTATAGAGATGGTTACGAATGAACTAATTTACTTAATAAGAATGTTAGCAATAACTTAATTAAAGAAAAAAGATTTAATTGGCAAATAAAAAAAATGAAAATACTTAAAGATTATCAAGAGAAAAGGCAGCAAAGCGTCATGAATCCCTATTGTGTTGCGTCCATATTATTAATATTTGATTCATTTTATTACTCAATTGAGGGTTTCACTTCCCAATCGACAATCGGAAAATAAATCAATTTAAAACATATTAAATCCTAAGGTAATTGTCATAATATTTTCTCTATATTAAAAACATAATATGTTATTATTATGATCTATCTAACGTCGACAATATACCCAATGATAATACTGCAGTAGAAGATTAACTCAAAAAATAACAATATCAGTCACAACTGGATTCCCCAATTACCCATAGAAAAAGCAAGAATATTCGTATATGAAAATTGATAAAAGACAATATTTGAATTAATTAAAAATCAAAAGATGAAAGAAAATAAAAAAAAATACCATTGTATTAAACATCAACGATTATTCATGAATCAAAAATATAAATATAAGAATTTAAACAAAAAAATTCATCTTAACTTTATCTAGGAGATCAGTTCTTCATGAACGAAATAAACCTAGCCGCAGAGAATGGAGAAGCATGTTTTTCTGGATTTTCTGTACTGTTATCTGCTTCTTTCAATTTGTGCGACCGGTTCTCTCGCTTGTGTCTCCTCTGACTCACAGCCCCCCTCAATTGCGTGATCTAAGGGTCTCTATTATCAAAAATGCTACACTTACATACAAACAGCAATCACTGTAGCTACAGTGAGAGGGGTGTAGTTTTTGTAAGTGAGATTGTATGTATGTATATCAGTGCTGCTCTATTATAATTAGCAAACCGACATATGAAATACACATGGGCTTATGATTCATGGCCCAATTTCCTTTATGTGGCTGCAACTCAATTCTATCAATTTCAATTTCAATTTCAATTTCAATTCATGTGATTTCTTCAGCCTTCGTGACTAACTTAATCCAAATTGAATTGCAATTTGCCAAAGCCATCAACTACATGTTCTTAACCATAATTGTGCTAGACACGTGCATGCTTGGCCATTTGCTTAACAATTAAATTTGAATACTTGACACCTTTAATCAAGCAATTTCCGTCGGCCATTAACTCTTTTCGGTTCCTACAATAACAAAGAGGAAAATCATTAAATTAACTCACTCTGAATCAATATAATAAAAAAAAAATTATATAATAAAATATAAATATAAAACTAAATATTTAACATTAAATCCGAATAAGTGATATTTAAAATACACTTTCGTGAACTTATCATAACCTCCAACTAACTTATTGTTGTCTCTAGCAATTTAAGCGCAAAAAGAAAATACTAATTAGACTAAATGAATAAATAAAAACTATTTAAGTCATTTTCATAAGGATCACGATTATATTTAGTGTATGCAACACACATTTAAACCCCTAGGTGACCCTAGTGGACGAGTTATAGTCTCGTGAGGACTTAAAGCGACGATACTCACAAACATCATTCAAAACAAAAACAAAAACACACAAAAATAAAAATAAAGGTGTAAAAAAATGTCTCAGTCAGATTTTACACAATGATGTCCTCAAAGATTACTGAATGATATAGCTAAAAGAAATGTTCAAAATACTATCTAAGTCACAACTTCATCTAAAAGATAAGCTTAACAGAAGCACATTTGTGTGTGTGAGAATCAATTCTAACAAATTTTATTCCTCAAATCATCAACTTTAACAGTTTCAGATCAAAAGTTTAACTGAATGGGTCTAACAAACCTATTATATTAAAATTTCCATAATTTAATCTTCTTTTTTTTTTTTTGACCTTTTTGAAGCTCTTTTTTTTTTTTACCATTTCATTGAATAAGAGTTTTCACACTACCTGTTAAGGTAGCCATCTTCTCATGGTAGATCTTCCTCTACATACTGGTGGTACATAGGCTCAGACTACTCACATATGACTTCACACTTAACAGTTATAGGTAGCTATTTATAACCAACTAGCCGATGAATATTGCGTTAGAGATAGATGTCTAGGCCTGTGGTCATACATTCTATCAAAAAATCTTAATTATACTATCTCAACATCAAATCTGAAGTATGAACAAAGTTAGAATCAATAAGTGCTTAAATTGAAATATACTCAAGATAAAACTCAACTTACAGATTCAGAATTGACTCAACTAGTGTTCATATTTTTCTATGAGCCATAGTCTAAAGTAGATCAATAATTGCTTTTCCTATCATCGAACTATGTACATTCAACTAAGAAAAAACTCTTTTTTCTTGTTTTTTGGTTTTATGTTTTAATTAAAAAAACAAAAACAAAAAAGAAGATAAAACATACGATATTACCACCCCTAACAAAAATCAAACATTGTCTTCAATATTAATAACAATCAAGACGTTAGAAAATGAAGGAGTTCACTTGAAAAGAGAGAGCATAAACCTGGGTAAAATATGGCTTTCTCCTGAAAAATAAATATAAAACAAAAATAAATAAATAAATAAAAGACATAAATTAAATAATTAGAACGCTTGGGTTGTCTCCTAAGAAGTGCTAAGTTTATAGTCTTAGTCAACTTCTTCTGTGAGATCATTCGTGAAGGCTTCAAAATAGATGGAGACTCCCTAAATAAGACAGTTATGTGTGCATCACAATTCAACATCCTTTTCTGAACATGAGGTGGCAAGTATGTAGATGTGTCTCTACTGTGTGCATATACCTCATTTGTTATGCTTTTACTCTTGTAAGTTTGGCATGAACAAAAGTGTCATTAGGAGGTTTGGTTGGGTGCTCTCGCCCAACTTTCTCAGCCTTGGTTCCATTCTAATCTTCAATCAAGTAATCCTGAGAAGTATCAAATAAACTAGATGTAATATCTCGAATATTAATGATATCTCTAGTAAGAACTATTTTGATCATTCTTTATTATTTAGGCCATAACTTAGGTTACATATGTTCATTTTCAGTAATCTTTATATCGTTAGAAAGCTTAGATCATGATTTATAAATTTCATGTTGAACATTTTATCAAATTGCAATCAAACATAGATCAAAATGTATATTTTTGTATGATGAATAGTGAATTTTGATATTCTTCTAGATTTGAGACATGTGTCCAAATAAAATTATTATTTTATATTTTTAAGTATCCATCCTTACTATAAAAAAGGATCATTATTCCATTTCTTTTCTTTTATTTCCCATGATTTCTTAATTCTTCTCTTCCTACGTCATTTTAAAAGATAATTTTCTTCATTTCACATGTGATTCAAGGGAAATTGGAGATCCTTTATGCATCTCAACAAATTCCTTCGTATGAGTCTTCTTAGTTCTATTTAGGCATAGAACATTAGGACGTCGGTCAATTTGACTAGGATTAGGAGTGTTGTGTAGCCAGATATATATTATGTGCGGTAAATACTTAATGTATAGTTAATTGAATGTATGATTATTTCATAGCATATATATGTGTATGTGTATATGTATCTATATAGAAATATGATAATTTAAATTGACTAAATCACCATGGGTTTGGGTTCGCTAAAGCCACATGTATGTTTGGTTTGGTTTAACGGCGTATAATCATACGTCATGGATACATATATAAATATATATATATATATATATAATAAAGGAGAATGGTGTTGGAGGAAAGAGAGTGTATCCAACGGCTCTCTTTATGTGGCTTAATTGACGGCCCAGATCATTTCATTGGTAATTGGAGGAAAGAGAGTGAATTGATTGATGGAAATGGTCAAAAACTCAAAAATTTTCAAATTAAAAAATAGAAAGTTAAAATAAAATGATTTAATTAAAAAATAAAATCATTTAATTCTGTAACACCGTGCCGTAGGCACGGGCAAATACTGTAACATCGTGCCGTAGGCACGGCCAAATACTGTAATATCGTGCCGTAGGTGTGGTAAAATTATTGTCATTAAACAGTAATATAAACATGCAAATCACACAGATCAAACTACCAAAAGTAGATCTAGATGCAAAACCCTAAAACCAGAAAACTTGAAGACAAACCAGAAAATGGAGATTACAGAATTGTCCAAGTCGAGATGATCTCTGTCCTTAAGAACTTATTGGACCGTCACAGGTGCTCTACGGTTTCGTATTGCCAACGTTCTCCCAGGATTACTTGGATGCTACTTGTACAAGGAGCACTCCTCAACAAGTTTTTGAACTAGGAAGATGGTGGATCTTTCTCAAAACCAAAAATAAAATGTCTGGAGAATTTGGATATTTATAAGTCTTGTCTTTTTTGTTAAAAAAAACTATTTCTTAGATTTGGAGTAAGGACCCCTTATAAAGGAGTGGAGGGGTGCCATAGGGCACCCCTTAGGGTGGGGTTGCAACCCTCCATGGATTGTAACCACTCAAGCACCCCTTAGCCATCCAAAAAGACATATATACCCTTATGAAATAATTAAAGAATTTTCAACAATCCCCCACAATTCTTCAAATATTCATTCAGCCACGTGAGAGAGATCCCGTGAGCTAAAGCTGCATCGAAATAGGTAGCTTTCGCCTTGAACCTTTCCTAGTGAATGACAATCGGATTTACTTGGCAAACCAGTGACCCTTAGTCTTGAACTGTTCTGCCGTTGGTGTAAACCAAGACAATTGGAAACACACAACTTTAATTCGACCATTTTCCCGTTCTACGGTTGTGTTCATTTTGGCCCTGAACAACTGTCCTGGATTCATCAAGCACTTTAGGATAACCCGCCTTTAAAGGTTCCCATGGAAGCAGCCTCACTTCTTACTTGAAATAGGTGATCTACTATGAAGAGGTAATCTGTCTTTACCCACATTAGGACTCATCTCCTAATATAGTGATCATTAAAAGCCTTAGCTTATCCTAACCAATGACAGACAGCACTCAGCGTCATTATCGGAATGGGAAAGAGTACGAAACTCTTCAGTGCTCGTTTGGAATTGCACAAAGTTTCTGTTGTCCCTTTTGAACCTAGATCTTGGGATCTCCAGTCAACTAGGTTGGGTTTCCACAGTGACAATTCTTAGATTATAGGCTTCAAGCCCATTCCCCTTGATGACTTCTCAACTTGCTCTCGAGGTAAACCTTTAGTTAGTGGATCCGCTAGGTTTTCCTTCGACCTGACATAATCGATCGTTATTATGCCACTTGAGAGCAGTTGACGTATGGTATTATGTCTCCGACGTATGTGTCGAGACTTACCATTATACATTGTATTTTGGGCTCTCCCAATAGCCGATTGGCTATCACAAAGTATGCTTATTGCTGGCACCAGTTTGGGCCAACAAGGAATATCCTCCAAGAAGTTTCTAAGCCATTCTGCTTCTTCCGCTGTTTTGTCTAACGCTATGAATTCTGATTCCATAGTAGACCGGCAATACACGTTTGCCTCGAGGATTTCCATGACACGGCTGCATACCAAGTGTGTGAAACGAATCCACTCGTGGATTTGGAATCCACCGTATCAGATATCCAGTTAGCATCGCTGTAACCCTCTAGTACAGCAGGATATCTCTCGTAATATAGCCCATAATTTAAAGTTTCTCTCAGATACCTCAAAACTCTTACTATGGCTTTCCAGTGGTTGTGTCCTGGATTGCTCGTATATCTGCTAAGCCGATTCACAGCTTGAGCGATATCAGGTCGTGTGCAATTCGTGAGATACATCAGACTTCCGATGATTCTCGAATACTCTAGTTGCGATATGCTTGAACCGGTATTCTTTGATAAATGAAGAGTTAGGTCTACAGGGGTTCTAGCCACATTTAGATCCCCTTTGATATATTTATCGAGTATCTTCTCAAATAATGAGTTTGTGATAATATATATCCGTCTGATGTTCTAGAAATCTTTATTCCTAGGATCACATCAGCTATCCCCATATCTTTCATATCAAATCTGCTGGATAACACGTTTTTGGTAAAAATGAATCATTCATGATTACTACCAATTATCAGCATATCGTCTACATAGAGACACACAATGACATATCATTTTTGAGTTGTTTGGTGTACACACACTTATCACACTCATTGGTTTTGAACCCATTTGACAACATTTCTTTGTCAAATTTCTCATGCCATTGTTTCGGTGCTTGTTTAATCTGTACAAGGATTTTACAAGTTTGCACACCTTCTGTTCTTGTCCAGGAACACTAAACCCTTCTGGTTGTTCCATGTAAATCTCTTCATCCAAATCACCATTCAAGAATGCCGTCTTTACATCCATTTGATGTATTTCAAGACCAAATATAGATGTTATGGCTATGAGCATTCTTATCGATGTGATGCGAGTCACTGGTGAATAAGTGTCAAAGTAATCAAGGCCTTCCTTTTGTCTATAACCTTTTATGACAAGTCTTGCCTTATACTTATCTATTGATCCATCCGTTTTCATCTTCCTTTTGAATATCCATTGTAGCCCAGCGGCTTACAACCTGGCGGAAGATCAACCAACTCCCAAGTATGGTTCTGTAGGATTGAATCAATCTCACTGTTAATAGCCTATTTCCAAAGAGGTGCCTCCGGAGAAGCCATAGCTTCTTTATAGCTTTGAGGCTCATTTTCTAACAAGTATGTCAGAAAATGAGGACCAAACGACTTAGACGTTCTAGCTCTTTGCTACGCCTAGGCTCGATTGTCTCAGCATTTACACACGTTGATCTGATTTCAGGTCAACCTGATCATTATCCTTGACAGTGTCAGTTGTCCTTTTGAGAGACCCCGTTATTTGTCTTTCCTTATAAGGAAACGTCTCTTCAAAAAATATCGCATTCCTTGACTCAATTATCATATTTGGATTGATGTCAGGAATCTCCGACTTGTGTACCAAGAATCGATACGCACTACTGTTGTGAGCATATCCAATGAATACACAGTCACAGTTTTGGGTCCTATTCTAACCTTCTTAGGTTTAGGAACCATTACTTTGGCAAGACACCCCCACACTTTAGAGGTATTTGTAGGAAGGTATGAAACCTTTCCACAATTCATATGGTGTCTTGTCTAGTCTTCTGTGAGGAAGCTTGTTCAGAACGTAGTTCGGGAAAGCAAGGCTTCCCCCCACAAGTTCTGGGGTAGACCCGAACTTGTCAACATGGCATTCATCATTTCCTTCAACGTTCGGTTTTTGCGCTCCGCAATTCCGTTATGTTGAGGAGAATAGGAGCAGTGGTTTCGTGAATAATTCCGTGCACAGAACAATATTCACCGAATGGTGAAACATATTCACCACATCTATCACTCCTGATTCTTTTGATTTTCTTGCCAAGTTGATTTTCAACTTCGCTCTTATAGTGCACAAAGCTCTCAATAGCTTCTGCTTTGCTTCTCAGCAAGTACACATAGCAGAATCTTGTGCTGTCATCGATAAAAGTGACAAAGTACTTTTTACCGCCTCTTGTTTGCACAATATTCATGTCACATACATCGGTATGTACAAGTTCTAGCGGTTCAGAACTGCGTTCTATAGAATGAAATGATGTTCTATGCATTTTTGCTTCAACACATGCTTCACACTTATGTTGGCTATCAATTGCAATTTTAGGTATAAGTCCATGTTATTAATTTACGCATGGTATCATAATTAACATGTCCTAACCTCCCATGCCATACATTTTGTGACAAATAATATAAGCAGACGAACTAGCTTTATTAATAGCACGATTAACAGTCATTACATTTAGCTTGAAAAGGCCCTCAGTTAGGTATCATTTTCCTACATACATAATTCTTAGTCATAACAAACTTATCAGAAACAAATACAAGCTTAAAACCAGCCTTACTAAGAAGAGAGCCCGAGACCAAGTTCTTCCAAATATCTGGAACGTGCAGTACATTCTTCTTATGTTAGCTCCTTTCCGGATGTCATCTTCAGAACCACTGTGCCTTGTCCAACCACCTGAGAGGTAGACGAGTTTCCCATGGTCAGATGATCGCCGCCATCGACCTTCTGGTACATGGAAAACATCTTACTGTCTGCACAGATATGACGAGTAGCCCCAGTGTCTACCCACCATTCTCTCGGATTCCCAACTATGTTGGCTTCGGTTACCACTGCTGATAGTTCCATCTCTGAGATATCATCAGTCAGCTGCTCGCCTTCAGTAACATGGGCCTCATATTTCTTTTTCTTGCCCTTGTCCTGAACTTCTTGTTCCTGCAGTCCTTTGACATATGACCGCTCTTTCCACAGTTGTAGCATTTTCCCTTGAACTTCTTGTTCCCAGAGTCAGCTCCACTGTTCTTTCTCTTTTTGCTACCCTTTGCACCTTCAATGATGTTGGCCTTAGACTCCAGAGTCTTGTAGCTGGCCTTCTCGGACATCCTGTTGTCCTCCTCGATTCTCAATCGAACACTGAGGTCTTCAAGGCTCATCTGCTTCTTTTTGTGTTTCAGATAGCTCCTGAAGTCCTTCCATGATGGAGGTAACTTTTCAATTATGGCGGCAACTTGAAACATCTCACAGAGTTTCATTCCCTCATCCAGTATTTCATGAATGATCAATTGCAGTTCACCCAACTGAGACATCACCGTCCTTGAATCTACCATCTTGTAGTCCAGGAACCTACCCACGACAAATTTCTTTTGTCTGGCATCTTCGGTTTTGTACTTCTTCTCGAGAGATTCCCAGAGAACCCGCAGAAGTCATGTCTTGGTACACATTGTACAGGGTATTGTCAAGACCACCCAAAAGGTAGTTCTTGCATAAGAAGTCTCCAGACATCCAAGTCTGTTCTCGCTCTTCCTTGGCCAATTCAGATTCACCCTCCACAGGACCCGGAGGATCTTTGATGAATTTAGCCAACTGGAGAGTTGTCAGGTAGAACAGATTTGCTCTGCCACTGTTTGAAATTTGCCCCACCAAATTTCTCCGGCTTTTCTCCGTGAGAGACCGGTACTGTGATATTTCCGCTAGCCATTTGTAACTGGAAATCAACAGGGTTCAATCAGTCTACGAAAGACAATTACACAATGATCAATGAATGATCTTGTTCAAAGTGAAGTACTAGGTAGTCACTTGTTTTTTTAATGGACGAAAGTTCCAAGAAACACAAGTCCTTGAATTTCAACTAAAGATACTTAAGGAAAATTGAGTGAAAGAATATTTTTCGAACACTTTTTCCAATAGGATCTTTTAGCAATTCACAACCCAGATTTTCACTTTTCCAATAGCACAGTTAATACGATAAAAGTAGATATATATGTCAATCAAGATTGGATGGAATTACTTGTGTATTATTACACTTTAAATTCTCAACCAATTATGTAACAACCAATCAATTTCAACTTTATCATTATGTGTATGCTTGTGATAATTGAACAACTTAATAATAACTTAAATCTATACTACCAAGATTAATGTGTTTACAATATATGACTAACCAAGTTAATATTAATTAAAGTTTGCAGTTTATGATACTTACAGACAAAGTCGTTAGTGTCACGTTCGTATCTACGTTCGAACGAGACTGTCCAGTGTGTGTGCGTTCGTGTTGCGTTTGATAACGCGTTCGAACGAAGTGTTTCCAGAGAGTTCACGTTCGAGTAGCGTTTGATAACGCATTCGAACGATATGATTCCAGAGAGTTCACGTTTGTATAGCGTTCGTGAACGCGTTCGAACGGAATGATTCCAGAGAGTTCACGTTTGAGTTGCGTTTAGGACGCGTTCGAACGTTCTAAGGTAGAAGGCTTGCGTTCGAGTTGCGTTTGAAGACGCGTTCGAACGTTCTTACGAAAATTCAAATTTTTAGCCTTCGCGTGCGTCGGGCGTTCGAACGCCCTACAGGTTTTTCATGCACAGTTCGTATTTTCCAGAAAATATTCAAACCCTAACATGCAAATTACTATCTAATAACACGATACAATAAGTTCTTAAGATTGTGGTAAAATTATTGTCATTAAACAGTAATATAAACATGCAAATCACACAGATCAAACTACCAAAAGTAGATCTAGATGCAAAACCCTAAAACCATAAAACTTGAAGACAAACCAGAAAATGGAGATTACAAAATTGTCCAAGTCGAGATGATCTCTGTCCTTAAGAACTTATTGGACCGTCACAGGTGCTCTACGGTTTCGTATTGCCAACGTTCTCCCAGGATTACTTGGATGCTACTTGTACAATGAGCACTCCTCAACAAGTTTTTGAACTAGGAAGATGGTGGATCTTTCTCAAAACCAAAAAACAAAATGTCTGGAGAATTTGGATATTTATATGTCTTGTCTTTTTTGTTAAAAAAATTGTTTCTTAGATTTGGAGTAAGGACCCCTTATAAAGGAGTGGAGGGGTGCCATAGGGCACCCCTTGGGGTGGGGTTGCAACCCTCCATGGATTGTAACCACTCAAACACCCCTTAGCCATCCAAAAAGACATATATACCCTTATGAAATAATTAAAGAATTTTCAACAGTAGGCACTGGCATCATTTAATTAAAAAATAAAATTATTTAATTCTGTAACATAGTGCCGTAGGCACGAGCAAATACTGTAACACCGTGCCGTAGGCACGGGCCAAATACTGTAACACCGTGCCGTAGGCACGGGCAAAAACTAGTATATATATATATAGTTAAATGTATGTTATTGATGTGTATGTGATATAATTTCAATGTGAACCGATATACCAGTTGATTGGGATGCTTAGTAACCTTGAAATATATTGTGGGATGTGCTCGACTTGTGGGCTTCATGTTGAATGATGATGGATAAATGTGTATTTTATGATGTATCAGAAATGTGAATGGATGTTTCTATTTTCTGTTTTTATGATATTCTTAATTGATGTTCTTATGCTAATTTTGATTGATGTTTTGATGATAATGATGGTTTATGGCTTTTAAATGAACAATGAGTAAGGATTTTGGAAAATTTATTTTAATCGTTAACGATAAAGAATGCTTTCGTCTCGGCGCTTGTTTATGTTTTGATATTTTATGATTATCATTATATTTTCGCTGAGACGCTTATTAATGAAATATTTCCTCCCCGATGTTTGATCTATATTTTCATATTTTATGATTTATCGATATATTTCCGTCGAGACGCTCGATGATATATTTCTTTACCGATGCATACTCTTATTTTCATATTTTGTGACTTATGTTTGTGTTTTTTTTTCGGGGCACTTGTTATAGGATCTTATCCATCGGAAAATAGCTGGCCCATTACTTTATCGACAGTGTCATGCCGTACACTGTCCGGTCATGATGCTTGACTCGGGGCAGTAGAGGCTCGATAGTTTTTGAAAAACTTGTTTATAAGATGACTATTTTAAATGATGAGCATTCAATTTCCATTTCCATTTTTAAAAGACTTGATTTTGACTATGACACACTTAGTGTTTTGGAGAAAGAATGATTTCAAAAAAATTACGTTTTGAAATAGATACATCTGATTCATTTATGACATGACATGATATGATATGTTTACGCTACAGTACTTGTATTATGTTTTTATGGTTTTGTGATTTTGAATCCGCCATGACGCTTGTATAGGGCTCTGTCCAACTATAGTGGATCGACCCGCTATCCTATGTAGACATGAGCTTGTTTTATTCATTGTCCGATCTTAACTCGCGATTCAGACATTGGACGCTTGTTATATTTCATCCAGTTGAGTTGGTATTGGATGCTTGAAAATGATTTATAATGAAGATGGATTTCGAATTTAATTCTACTTACAACAAGATTTTTTTATGTTGAGTTTTCAAAATGATTTTAAAGTGATGATTTTATGTTCTCATTGATGATGATGTTTGCGACTGCTTGTGTTGAATCTACATTTGTAAAAAGAAAAGGGATAGATTGATTGTGATTGATTGTCCTCTCTTGAACTTAAGAATGTATGAAGTTGCTTGCACAAGAGTTTGTGTCTGTTATATGTGAATGTGTATGGGTATTGATTGATGACCCTAAGTGTATAAGACAACACATATGGATTTTTATGAATTACCATATATTCTTGTGCATTTCTAGAAATATGTATGTCGTTATTGTCAATTATATGACATTTTGTACATTTGGAATATGATTATGAAAGTACTGGTATTGGAAGTATATTCATATATGTGTGTAATTGTTATGCGAAGGACCTGGGGATCATTGTAAATTAAAATTTTCTGAAATTGTATATGTAAATATATAAGTAAGATATTTGAATGTGTAGGATGTGACATATATGTATGAAAGCCCTAACGTTTGAAGTGTTTGCGGACATACATGATTATAAATAAGGATCCTATAATTGACCATATAGAATTACTAAATGATAGATATAGGAGTTTATATAAGATATGTTCTTAAATCGGTAAAGGCATGGGATGGTATTGATAGAAGACTGAAAAAATACAAGAAAACTTGGTAATTGGAATAATTTTGCATGTATAACTACAACTGAGTCTTAGTGTTTTTATTTTGTATGGTTATTTAGTAAAGATTAATTTAAAGTTTGAGGGATTAATAGAATAAGGATAAAAGTAGTTTGCGTACAGGTTTTGAATTTGAATAGAGTCATGGAAATGTTATGAGTATGGAAGCCTATTTGTTTGGTTTTGGTAGTACATGCAATGCTTGTAGTCAAATGTTTTTGGATAAAGTTCGGATTTGTATATGTATTTGTGGGATCGGAGCACTTGTGTGTTGACGTTGAGGATCGGGGAGACAAGATATTATTGTCTCCTTCCGGTAGCATCCTACCTTCGGTGGGGTATTACACTAGAGATGTTTGGAATATCAGTATCATCAAAATAATCATCACGCTCAGAATTATAAAGAAAATATTTAAGTGGGTCAGAGTTATTATAAATAGATATGTATGGAGATATATACTTAAGGGTTGTTGGGAATGGAACTTTAGATCGAAACTCTTCCTCTCTAACTAAGTCATTATCCTTACCATTAGAGTATTGGGGTGCCTCATGAGGTTTGAGAATTTTAATTGGAATATTCACCACCCTTCTACTATAAACAGTAATGGCATTGACTTCCTCAACATCTTTCTTCTTACCATTAGAAGTATGTGTCATATATTGACCTTGAGAATTTGGTTGTGTTTGGGCTAGAAACTTTCATCGCTCAACTACAGATAAAACATTGGTCAATTTAGACATCTGAAACTTTATTTCCTAATTCTCCTCAACAACTTGAGTTAGCAAAGCATCAAACCTCTTATTGGTCTTACTCTGAGCCTCTATAAAAGCTTTCATTGTGTCCTCTAAGGAATTCCTAGGATATGAGGATGCATGATACTGAAAAGTAGAGTAAGATTTAGGCTGTTGTGGTTGAGTGGTTTGATATGGTTCTCTGTTCGAACTATAATTGGGGTGTTCTTCTGACCAAGATTATATGTGCCCGAATAAGGTATGATTTCTTGTATAAGTTATTGTAGAGGTTTTTAGGGGCTAAATCCGGTAACGCAGCGGAAGCGGTGGAAAATCGTATTTTCCGATTTCAAAACTTTTTCTCGGATTAATTAAATAAACATATTTATTTAATATTCCAATAATCAAATTATGAAATAAAATTCAATAAATCATATTTAAGTGAATTTACCAAATTACCCTTACTTTGGTATTTTGTCCATTTTAGTCCGAAATTTATCTAATCAATTTTGAATGATTCTAAATCATTTATAAGATGAACTTAGCATGTTAAAAACATCAAAACACCAAAAGAATCAAAATCCCCAAATTATTGATCCTTGGCCGAGAGCACCATTGGGCTCCAATTTGTGCATTTTGCACTTTCATGCTTCAAGACACATCCAAATGAAATCCAATAAACATGAAACTTTATATGCATCATATACACATACAAATACACAACATATATGAAAAGCCCCAAATTTGGGATTAGTCATGAACCCTAATTTTTCAATTTCCTCAAATTGGACAAATTAGACCAAATACATTAAATCAATTACTTCAATCATCATTCTTCCATCCAATCCAAGTCTCAATACAATGAAACAACTCAAGATCAAATTTAGTTCATCTAAGAGTGGTTCAAAAACTCTAGATTAGCAACATGGTTTCCAAAACCTTAAAAGAATAGTTGCAACTACAATAGTCACAAGCTTTCTTAATCATACATGCTCAACACATTCAACAAAAATTTCCATCATCAAAAACACAAGAAATAAAGAAAATAAAAACTTAAGAACATCACAAGATGTTGCCTAGATCCTAAGGAACAATTTCCTTTCTAATAGTAAGTTTGAAAAACTTACAAAATCCAAGCTTTTCTTTAGGTTTTTTCCTTTTCTCCTTCACTTGTTTCCTTAGTTTCTTTCAATGGAGTTTTATGAAAAGTGTATTAGGTTATCTAAATGAAAATGAAATGAAAACAATATATACTTGTGCACAAAAAACCCTATGGCCGAATTTCACAAGCATATACAACAAAATTAATTTCAATTTCATTTAACATTTCATTTAGTCAACTTGGTTAAATATCTAAAAACAACTTTATTAGATATTTTAATTAAGTCAACAAAGGCAACTAATATCATTTACTTCAAATATCCTAATGTAAGATATTTATATTTTAATTAATTTAATCATTTAACAATTAAATAATCAATTAATTAATCAATTACAAATATATTAAATATATGTATAATATTTACATTAAATATTAAAAACATATATTCATTTAGGATATAAGTCAAATAACTCATTTTGACTATTAATTAATGTGTATTTAAATTAATCAAGTATTAAATGCAAATACACAATAATTAGGCAAATGACTATCTAGTCCCTTTAGCACGTATCTTGCATTTAACCTTTAAACGACTTTATAAATAATCAATATTATTTATTAATGTTGCTCTAGTGCTCTACGAGTTTGTTTCATTATTGAGACTCTCTAGATTCAGGTATATCCGTCACGAACTCCAATTTCATGTCCATAATCTATCCACCCGTAGATTATGACGATCACAGATAATCTCGCTGAATCATACAGGTCGAGGTCATGGCAAATGTATAATTCCTCCGTCACAGGTATCCGGATAAATCCCAGAGATATAGATATAAACGTCAAATCTCTATCGGGATTATCCAGTCGACTATTCTATTAGCAATCTCAAAAGAATGTTTAGAACTAGCTTCTAAACTTTACCACGGGCCTATGGTTTTATCTGATTGCTAATCATATGGACTACTTATGCTCTGGTACACAGAACTGACGGATCCTATCTTGACACACATAGGACACCCTGAGGATCTATCTACACCCAACGAACAGGCGGAGGTCTGATCTTAATAGATCAGTGACGTGACTGCCGTCTAAGTGTAGAAGATGTCTCATGTGCCCACAATGGCATATCAAGTCTAAGAATCACAAGTGCTACTCAACCCAAGAAGATTCTTATTGACGCTGGTGTACCATCCATTAAGAATCTTCGGTGAGTCGTTCAGTGTTTATCCGCTATAAACACATACATGTCTATACTAGTCTCCAAGACTTATGGTTCATTGAGAAACCATTGGAATCATATATTCCAGTATACGACATGTACCGGTCTCAACGGGTTTACTATACTGACCAAGTAGTGTAAACCTTGACCAGGAACTGTCTGAGAATGACAACGTCATGATACTTCTCAATGTCCGTTGCGACGCTTTTGCAACTGTATCATGACTAATCATTCTAGGGTCATTACGTCTTTACCATATAGAAAGATAGATTATATTATAGAAACTGCATATATTATTCATAATAATAATGTTTTACAGAAGTATTCAAAAGAAATACAACCGGGAATTGGCGCTCTGAGCACCAACCCCAACAGTTATTACATTGCTCCTCATACACACTCTTTATCTTCACAAAGGTAGGGCAATCCTGAGTTAAATAATCCACTCGAGAGCAAAAAAAAAGGATTCTAGGGTTTCCTTGGGTAAGAGCATGGAAAGCTCTATGATCTTTAAATTTCAAAGCCTATCTTTCCATAGTTTGTAGCTCAACTTGTGCTTTAAGACTGTCATTCTCTCCAAAGTGGTGTATGCCTCCGCTAGAAGTAGTGGAACGTGTCATATCAGTGCTATCAATGACACTAGGTTCAGTCTAAGTATGTGATTTTTCAACTAGGTCATTCAAATACTCTATAGCCTCATCAGGATCTTTCTGCAAAAGCTCAACATTGCGCATCATCTCTACAAATTGACGCTCCTTAAATGTCAGACTTTCATAAAAATAACTCATTATATGTCAACTTTCATACCCATGGTGAGGGCAAACAACTAACGTCTCTTTAAATCTCTCTTATACTTGATAAATGGTCTCACTGTCTTTCTGAGAGAAAGTAGATATTTATATTTTCAGGGTATTAGTCTTATGATGTGGGAAGTATTTAGTAAAAATCACATGTGTCATCTCACCTCATGATCCTATAGAATGAGGTCTCAAAGAATACAACCAGCTTTTAGCTCTATCCTTAATAGAAAAAGTGAAGAACTTAAGTCTAATTGTGTCAATAGTCCCAACTTGGTCATGAAAATTTGCAAATACCTCTTCAAACTCTCTAATATGCACGTAAGTCCCGATGATGAGTCTCGTACGGAGGCACTACTCTTTAGGTTGCGGAAGTCGCGGGAAATGAATGTCGGAAGGGGAAATTCAGAATAAGTAAGTAATCAGATTCAATTCACATGTTCACTGCTTTCGCGTTCATGCTGCGTTCGTGAGCACGTTCGAACGTCAAGCAGATTGCGGGCGTTCGTGTAGCCTTCGAATAGGCGTTCGAACGGTGTCGGTACTTCTGGTTTTGATGATAGCCTCACGCCCAAGCCCAATTAGCCCATCAAAACCCATCTAATAATAATTAAAATATTTAAAATACATGTCACAAAATAAATTAAATAAATTAAATCAAATCTCTTCCTAATCTAATCAAATATATCATATTCCTAATCAAGACAAATCACATTCCCTAATTAAAAGATATAAATCAAATCATATCTAATCACCTCCATAATTTAATTAGATGCTTTCCTTGTGAGATACTAATTAGAAATATTCCCCATAATTGCATGATTCCCTTTCCTATTCACACAAGAGAAACCCTAGCCTTTGCCTATAAAAAAAATCCTTCACCAACACATCAAATCCCTAGCTCACACGCCCAGGACAACAAGAACAAGCAAACAAATAATCCTCTTCTCCTCCTCTCTCTAGCAACTGAATACTCACACATCCAAACCCCCTACATTACCGCACAACCAGACCGAAAACACTCCACTTTACATCACCGAAACAGTCCCCAAACTACACCATAACATCACCGAAAACACTCTCATTTACATCACTGAAACAGTCCCCAAACTACACCATAACATCACCGAAAACACTCCCCTTTACATCACCGAAATAGTCCCTAAACTACCTTAAAACACACCACTGTAACCACCGAAAACAGTCCCCAAAACTGCACTGCAGTAACCAAAAAATCACCCCCAAACAGCAGCCCAAACACCGAAAACAGTAGCAAAAACAGTCCATTTTAATATAGCAAAACAGTGACAAAAAAACTGCACTTTAAAACCTTTAAATTACGGCAAGAAATAGCAGCAAAACAGTAACAAAACAGCAGCAAAACAGAGGAAATGACAGCTCAAAACAGCGAAGCAGCAAACGAGAGCAGTGGACCAGTGAACCGGAGGAGTTGCGGAGCATCAACCCTTCCGACAGCCGTGTAACGCACTTTCGAGAGAGGACCTAAGAGGTTAGACCTGAGGGCACCCTTCTTATTTATTCTCATCTTTTTTTGTTGTTTATTAGAATTCCTTCGCATGACAGTCGTTTGTTGATATATGTTGTGGTCCTTGAATGAATGGAACATGTGTTCTCTCTTGTGGTATATCGGATGGAAACCCTGACGTAAATTTCGTAGCCGAATCCGAATGGACGGTATTGCGGTTTACACTCGGGATACAATGCCACGTACCACTTGAGAGATTCACACATTTCGTTTCATCCAACCTTGTATTCGAGCATGATTGGGTTGCTAGTATGTTATTTATTTTTTAAGCATGATTTAATCGTTAGTATGCTATTACTTTCTGCATTTTACTTTCTATGCATTGTGATGTAATGCGCATGGGCTTAATATGTTGGTCTAAAGGTTCTCAATTTGAGGGGAGAAAATTCCAAAAGGCTACCTTTACGACAATACTTTGCCCCGCCGGACGAAGTGTGTTTGATTGAATGTGAGATATATTTAATCGGATATACGAAATTCCACATTATTGTCTCATTCATTTGTATGCATTGTAATATAATGCGCATGAGCTAACTAGGGTGGATTAAAGGTCCTCTATTCGAGGGAAACGCCTGAAGGCTACCTTTACCACGATGTTTTGTCGCGCCTTTTATTATGTCATTTACCCTTTGCATATCATTGCTTTATTTACGCATGCATTGCATTCTTGTGCGCATGGGTTAACTAGGGTGGATTAAAGGTCCTCTATTCGAGGGAAATGCCTAAAGGCTACCTTTTCCACGATGTTTTGCCACGCCGGACGAGGTGCACCCGATTGAATGTGAAATGTGTTCCATCGGGCACACGAGGTCCTACATTGTGTATTTGTTTATCCATATATATGTTTGTGTCATTTCAGATGCCATTTTGGGCAATCTCGTTCGAACGCGTTTCCAAACGCTACACGAACGTATGCATTCTGTCTCATCTCATTCGAACGCGTTTACGAACGCTACACGAACGTATGCATTCTGTCTTATTCCGTTTGAACGCGTTTACGAACGCTACACGAACGTATGCATTCTGTCTTATTTTCTTTCGAACGCGTTTACGAATGCTACTCGAACGCGCATGCATTTTATTATATCATGCATCAGGTCTCATTCCGTTCGAACGCGTTTACGAATGATATACGAACGCGGACATTCTGTTTATCGTTCGAACGTGTTATCAAACGCTACTCGAACGCTTGCATACTGTTTACCGTTCGAACGCATTTACGAACGCTACACGAACGCGCACACACTGGACAGATTCCTTCATCATGTTTCATGCATGTTTGTTCCCCTAGTCATTCTCTTCCCCATCATATGTTTAGTTAGCTCTCTTCAATATTTATGCACTTAATTGCCTCTCTTTAATATGCATGCTTGTACACTTATTGTTTATTTGCGTCTCTGTGTTTATCAATGTAATGCGTTCATGAAATTATATACTTGTCGTTATTCCAATTCATTTTTTTATGCATGAACTTAGAAGTAAATTATCTTTGGAAATATATGTTGCGTAGATCCGATTAAATTATTGCACAAATCATTTCATTACAAGAGGCATAAGTAAGTGACCATTTCGAACCCAACGGTTTGAGGTCTTCCCTTGCGAGGGGTGAGTACGGCCTTAAATCATTTTCCCGGTTCACACCGGGTGGCGACTCCATTTTTATTTCTCCGGTTTAGTTCCCCCGTGGGCTATTCCGTACTCCCAACCAGGCCGAGAGCCTGGAACAGCGTCGCCGATTTCTGTGTCCTACAATAGAACTAAATACTTAATATTAAATCTGAATAAGTGATATGTAAAGTATATATTCGTGGACTCATCAGGATTTGTTTAGGAAGATTTGGGGTGTTCTGATCATGGTGATTTCGTCGAAAATAACAGATTTTCTACGAAACCGAGCTTAGAAGATGCGGTTATTTTTTGCTCATTTTGTGGCATATCGTAGCTTAGTTGGATATGCGACCACTACCAATGGACTCAGATCAGTAATGCACGTCAGCTGGTGTCGTCAATGCCGTAGTTCACTGGGGTGGCGACGCTTGTAGGTCATCAATGTCCATATATTTAAGTGCATTATTAAGTTTTTACGCGTATTAAATTATCGGTTCAAGATAATTAAGTTATATTAGATATTATTTTATGAAATTATTTATGAAATATTGATATTGGTGTATGGTGGTTATTGTATACCTCGGATGGACAAATCCGTAACATGGCAAATTTCCATTAGATTGTACGAGGATTTTAATCAGAAAATATTTTGGTATCTTAGGTTCGAGATGTTACTTTAAAAGTGACCAATAAAAGTCATTAGTCGACGTGATCCATTCCGGAGGGCGTGTCGGGTGGGTTTAATGAGAGTTCAATAGCACTATATTCAACGGGGTTGGATTGATTTTACGTTTCAAACGTCGGGTTGAGGTAGAGATTTGGTTTCTCACCTTAAAGCGAATCTAAATTGTATCATTATATTATGCATATAAAAATGATATGAAATGTGTTTTAATAATAGCTATTTATGTTTTATGAAATATGGAGTGGTGCACGGGCGGTGCTCATGACTATCACACTACAAGAATTAGACCATTTAGCGTCGAATTGTTTCGACGCCATAACTTACTATTTCGACGCAAATGATATTTAGCGTCGAAAAAATTAGACGCCAACAATGGACGATAAAATGTCGACGAAAACCAATTTTAGCGTCGAAATAATTAACTGCGACGCTAAAAAACAGTATTCTGCGTCCAATTTATTTCGACGCTAAAGTTAAATTTTCGACGCTAATTGTATATTTGCGACGAAATATATCGACGCAAAAATTTAAACTTTTAGCGTCGCAAGGTGTCGACGCTAAAGTATATTAAAAAAGTATTATATGTAAGCTTATAGCGACCATGTTTTTTACTATTAGCGACGAAATATATCGACGCAAAAATTCAAACTTTTAGCGTCGAAAAATGTCGACGCTAAAGTATATTTAAAAGTATTATATGTAAGCTTTATAGCGACCATGTTGTTACTATTAGCGTCGAAATATTTCGACGCTAAAGGTCACTTTTAACTAGTCGACGCTAACATATATTTAAAAAGAAATATATGTACGCTTACAGCGGCCATTTTGTATACTATTAGCGTCGAAATATTCGACGCTAAAAGTAAATAATTTATTTTTTCTTAAAAATTAGTAATTTACTTATTTTTTGGTCTAAAATATTTAATTTAGTTGAAAAAAAATGTAATTAATGACGAAATATTATATTGAAATTTGTTTTAGAAAAAAGAAATATTATATTAAATATATTTGTTCAAAATGTTTATACAAAACTAAATATAAAATTAATTGCTACTGTGATGGGGGGACGCTCGAGCCCGATGCACCATGACTCATTGAGGCCTCGAACATCTGACGGAAAGCCATCAGTTGCTGTTCCAACTGCTCCATCTTCTTCTCGTGGTCCACCATCTTCTTCTCGTGGTCCACCGTGACCTGTTGTAGCTTCTCCTTAGTCTGTTGCAGCTCGTCTCGGGTGCTGGCTAGGTCGTCTTTGGTGGTGACTAACTCGTCTCGAAGAGAGACATTGCCCGAATTACCACTATTGCGTGCAGATGACGTTGGCTTCTTACGAGTGCCAAGACCAACGTTGTAAGCTGTCTGATTCTTGAAAACCAATTGCGACAGCTGCTCATCTGGTATGGGGTCGGTCCCTGTCTCCTGAGTTTGATGTTGGAGTTCCATCATTTCGTTCTGTTTCAAAAAATAAGTTAATATTAGAATTTGAGAAAAAAATTTAACATATATAATATTAATTATTTTATTTTAAAAACTGAAACTTACATAGCAGCGTTCGGCTTCTTCATTTATCCATTTATTCTTGTCATTGTAATGCGTCACACGGAAAAAATCTGGAAATGATTGCACCTCACATGTGCTACTCTGTTATAAACATAAAATAAATTCAATATTATTCCAGATAGTAAAAACAATTAACTGTTAAATTTTACGTTAGGATATATTTACCTCAGAATGTTCGGCACGATGTTGGATAAATGGCTTCGAACCTCCACGGTGGTTAAAACGCAAGTGACTTCGATTTTCCGCATTTGCGTGACATTTATCCTGTATTCACGAACACTGTAAGTACCGAAAACAAAGACAATTATAAATTTCCGTTTATTTCAAAATTTACCTCGTGTTTTTTGCTCGACCAAAGCTCACAAAAATGTCCAGTCTTGTTCCTCTATAAAATCAGGTTTGTGTTGTGGAGCATTTGAAGGTCCAGGTTCGTCGAATATTGGTTTCAGGACTTTTGTTCTATAATCTTTATAACTTTTCCCCATGTGGTAGTCAATATATTGTTGGACATTCACTTGGGTCAGATCGAAGTCGAACCATTCCTACATGAAAATTCGAGTAAAAATAAGTATAAAATAAAAATGTTAAATAACAAACAATATCGAAAACTTACAAGTAGCGAAGGGAATAGCTGGTTCAGTTTCGTCTCCCACGGTATCTTTCTCCAAGATACGTAGCTTTGGGGAGCTTCATATCGAGCTGTAGCTCCTATGGCTGTATTAAACGCTGAATTATGTTGTCCGACTTGAGTGTGTCCATCATCTGATATCTCTATCCGGATACGACCGTGAGCCTTAACGTACTTAGCCAACCCCAGGCCACGGGTGCGTCCTCGACCCTTCACTGTACTGGACTCACTGTGCTAGCAGAGAAATCACCAGGGCCAGTTGCCCTTGCTGATGTAGATGGAGTCGCGGTAGCCCGTTTGCGATTGCCCGGTGCCATCTGCAAAACCCCGTCGCATTAGCGTCATCAAATTCCAAAATTCTTATACATATACATACATATCCATACAAGTCAATACAACTTAACAAAAGCGCTTATAACATCGAATGCTCACTTTCGTTTTCAAATTCATTCATTTCACATATGCATTCATTATCCATATAATCTACGAGTTCCATCATACACGTTTTAGGGATACACAGTCACACACTCAATGGGATACATATAACCAACCACGAAGCAGACAATCACACGACTTCTCATGCACACGTTCGTATGGCGTTCACGAACGCGTTCGAACGGACCAATTCCAGTGAGCTCACGTTCGTGTTGCGTTCTCAAACGCGTTCGAACGGACCAATTCCAGTGAGCTCACGTTCGTATGGCGTTCTCAAACGCGTTCGAACGGACCAATTCCAGTGAGTTCACGTTCGTATGTCGTTCTTTAACGCGTTCGAACGTAAAATGGGTGTTCGAACATATTAAAGAACGACATACGAACGTGAACTTACTGGAATTGGTCCGTTCGAACGCGTTCGAGAACGCCATACGAACGTGAGCTCACTGGAATTGGTCCGTTCGAACGCGTTTGAGAACGCAACACGAACGTGAGCTCACTGGAATTGGTCCGTATCAAACAGTTATAATTAACCAAAGAGGGCACAAATTCAAACTTAACATTATATAAATATTAACCAAAGATGATGATGATTTTGAAGACGAACAGCAGCAATTGCTGCTGTTCTTGGGCAAGAACAGCAGCAATTGCTGCTGTTCTGGCAAGAACAGCAGCCACTTGCCCAGAATCCTCATCATCTTTGATCATCATCATCATCATCATCATCATCAATTTCATCAAAAAATAATTCATCATCAATTTCATCAATAATATCATCAAACTCATCCTCAAATTCATCAAATTCATCAAATTCATCCTCATAAACAATTTTAAATCAACAATGAGACTTACCTGTTGATTTCCTTCGTTCGTCACTGTTGGAGAATGAGAAATGAGTTTTTGCTTCTGAGCCGAGGAAGAAGGAGGCACTGGTTTTAGGGATTTAAAAGACATTTAGCGTCGAAATAATTGACTTTTAGCGTCGCAGTAGTCGACGCTATTTGTTAGGCGGGTTATTGAAAAATTAGGGTTTTTTTCCGGGAAATTTAATTTTTAATTAGCGTCGACATACTATATTCGACGCTAAAGTAGAGACACATATAGCGTCGAAATATTATATTCGACGCTAAATTAAAGATATATAGCGTCGCAAATTGTATGTCGACGCTATTTGTTAGGCGGGTTATTGAAAAATTAGGGTTTTTTTCCGGGAAATTTAATTTTTAATTAGCGTCGACATACTATATTCGACGCGAAAGTAGAGACATATAGCGTCGAAATATTGTATTCGACGCTAAATTAAAGATATATAGCGTCGCAAATTGTATGTCGACGCTAAATGTAAGACATATAGCGTCGAATAAAGTATTTCGACGCTATATAAAAATTAAATTTCCCGGAAAAAAACCCAAATTTTTCAATAACCCGCCTAACCATTAGCGTCGAAGTAATTGACATATAGCGTCGATTACTTCGACGCTAAATGTCCTTTACATCCCTGCAACCAGTGCTTCTCTTCTTCCTCGGCTCAGAAGCAAATAACTCATTCATAACATAGTTATACTATTAATCATTACGTTAATATTTCAACAATATCTAAAGAGTAATTAAAATCAACAACCATACATTAATCCATAAAATTATTCATCCATCACAAAATACTGTAACTTCATAATTAATCACTATTATCGTCGGTATTTGAGGATTCGTGACTGGAATCGAAGTCATCTTCAGTGTCAAATTGTTCTTCACTTGCTACTTCAACGCTCACTTCAGAATGAGGAATTAGCTCAACGTCTGTACTAGATCGAGTTAATGTTATATTTTCAGGAACGTTGACAGTTGGTCCAACAAATATCTGTTCAGGAACTTCAAAATTGCCGGAGACTTCTTGTGTTTCATCTGATATGTCAACTCTATCTTTCTCCTGTGTGTCCCAAATGGCCCTATGTTGTAACTTTTCTACCACCATCCATCCAGTTCCTAACTTAGGATCAGGTATATATATCACTGAACGTGCTTGCGTACAAAAAATGTATGGATCATTCTTGTACCAACAACGTTGAACATTAATTGACGTGAGATGATTACTAACTTGAATTCTCCTCTTTCTGGCATTAGTGTCAAACCACTTACATTGGAATAGCACAGTATGTCGTCTGGGTCGATATATGAACTCAATGACCGATTGCAATACGCCGTAGAAGTCAATTACATCTGAGCCGTGTTCTCCTTGGACTACAATTCCAGAATTTTGAGTCACATGATTAACATCTCGCTGTTCGGTATGAAATCTAACTCCGTTGACAATACATCCACTGTACTCATACGCCTGCATTTGAGGCCCATAAGCCAAGAAACCAACGAGGATTGCGAGTCCAATTGACCATTTTCCACTTGATTAATAATCTGACAATGAAATATATGTGTTAATATAACAAACTGAAATGTCTAATGTTAGGATCAAAATAAATATAAAATATTATAACTTACAGTTGTCTCAAACCATTTAGGAAATTCTTTTTTGTGGGTTTCATCAACATTATGGTCACCAGCAATTTGTAGCATTGTTAGATGTTGCCTACAATAAATTATCACGGTTAATGTATGGAAAAAATTCAGTAATGATGCACCAGAAGAACTTACGTTAAATACGGTTGCACTTCATCGTTGCGAAGGTGTATGATCCGCACAAACTGGACATGCCATGTATCCCTTAGTGCTCCATCCAGATAATGAACCATAGGCTGGAAAATCATTAATGGTCCATAATAATGCGGCATGCATCTGAAAATACTGCTCTGAAGCTGCATCATAGGTATGCACACCCACATTCCATAATGTTTGTAACTCCTCGATCAATGGTCTCAAGTAAATATTTATATCTTTACCAGGTGAACGTGGACCAGGGATAAGCAATGACATAAACATGAACGGATCCTTCATACATTTCCATGGAGGTAAGTTATATGGAATGACAATAACGGGCCAGATGCTATAAGAGTTGTACATATTCCCAAATGGGTTAAAACCATCAGAGGCAAGACCTAACCTGACATTACGGGGGTCCTCAGCGAAACGGGGGTACATGTCATCAAATTCCTTCCATTCGGTTCCGTCCGCAGGATGTCTAAGTATGCCCTCCGCACCGATCCTCTTTTCATGATGCCACATCATATCAGTCGCTGTGTGTCGTGACATGAACAATCTCTGCAGCCTGGGCGTTAAAGGGAAATATCGCAATATCTTTTGAGGCACTTTCTTCCCCATACCACGGACTTTGTACCGACTTTCACCACATATCGGACAATGTTCAAGTGATTCATACTCGGCACGAAATAATACACAATCAAACTTACAAGCATGAATGGATTCATACCCCATTCCCAGATCACGCAGCATTTTCTTTGCCTCGTAGTACGACTTAGGCAATTCGCTTCCAACCGGTAACATTTGGGCCAGTAACTCTAACATCATATCGATACTTTTGTTGGTCATTCTGTTGATCACTTTAATGTGTAATAATTTCACAACGAAATTCAAGATCGACATTCCAGCACCTTCGAATGGAATTTTTTTTGCCTCATCAAGTAGTTCACTAAATAAATTTTGATCATTTCCACTTAACACTGGCATGTCGCCACTAACACTATGACCAAGTTGTGGACCTTGTAAGTCATGCAAAATATCGGCGATATCATCGTTTGCAGGTTGATTGTAACTACTGCTCCCTTCGCCGACATCAAAAAACCGTGACTGAGAATGATACTGCTCACCGTGATAAATCCACGTACGGTAAGTGGGTGATATTCCTGGCATGTATAAATGATTATGAACTTCATCTAACCGCTTCCTTTTCCTATTCAAACAATTTGCACATGGACAACGAACACGACCTTCTGCATCAATGTGTTGTTTTGCGACTTCCATAAACTCAGACACTCCATTACGATATTCAACACTCAATCTATCCAGAGAGCTCATCCAATTTCTATCCATTTCAGCAGAATACCTAAATATAATAATATAATTATTAGATATCATTTTACATTGGAATCAACATTACTAATTCAGTAATACTTAATTTAAGCATATATATATATATATATATATATATATATATATTTTGTTGATAAATTAATTAAATAGTTTACAGAAAAATTCTATTTTGTTAATTAATATACTTACTCTACATATGAATCATAAATCACTAACAAACAGCATATAAACAACAACATATAATCATAAAAATTGAAAATAATAAAGAAATATGAAAGAAGATTTACCTTTTTGGAAATTGATTACAATTTTATTGAAAATTTTTAGGAGAGATGTGAGGCTGTAGAGGAGAAATTCTCAGATTTCAGAGGTTTTTTACGAAGAGAATGAAGAAAAAACAGAGGGGGGAGAAGGGGTGTCGACCTTCTGTTTTTTAATCTATCTTTAGCGTCGCATTTAGTATTTCGACGCCAATTGTTGCCGTTTTTAGCGTCGAAAAGGTTCTTTCGACGCTACATGTTCCATTTTTAGCGTCGCAAAACGTTTTTTCGACGCTAAATATAAAAAATTAGCGTCGGATTAAATTTAGACGCGAAAGAATCAAGTTCTGTCGGTGGAAG
The DNA here is from genome assembly GCA_019454045.1 of Zanthoxylum bungeanum. NCBI lineage: Eukaryota > Viridiplantae > Streptophyta > Magnoliopsida > Sapindales > Rutaceae > Zanthoxylum > Zanthoxylum bungeanum. The sequence goes on along the minus strand of SKCR01010935.1, from coordinate 27,364 downwards.
CTTCATAACTCTTTAGCGTCGAACAAATATTCGACGCTAAAAGTATTATTTTTGGCGTCGAATATTCATAATCGACGCTAATTATATACGTTTTTAGCGTCGACACCGTTTTGTCGACGCTAAATATCAAACATATAGCGTCGAATTAAATTTAGACGCGAAAGAATCAAGGACTGTCGGTGGAAGCTTCATAACTCTTTAGCGTCGAAAAATATTCGACGCTAAAAGTATTATTTTTTGCGTCGATTATTCACATTCGACTCTAATTGTTTCCTTTTTAGCGTCGAATGTAAATTAGACGCGAAAGAGTCAAGGATTTGCCGGTGGAAACTTCAAACACCTTTAGCGACGATATATGTTCGACGCTAAAAGTTAGTTTTGGCGTCGACTCCGTGTTTCGACGCTAAGAGTGCAATATTTGGCACCAAAAATTATTGCAATAATATAATTATTCAGCGTCGAATATTTTTCGACGCTAAAGTTCTGTTTTTAGCGTCGAAACTATTTTTCGACGCTAAAAAATTAATATTCTGCTTCGAATTTTTATTCCGTCGCTAAAAATATGACATATAGCGTCGAAACTAATATTCGACGCTAAAACTAACTTTTAGCGTCGCATATTGTTTCGACGCTAAATATTTGGACGCTAAAAGCCATAATTCTTGTAGTGTCATGAATTGATAATATATTTTATTTTTATGATAAATTTCCACATGGTAATAAAAATAAAATGAAATGAATATGTATTTGTAATGAAATTAAAATTGGTATATATTGAGCCTCATTATGGCGCACATTATGAATTTATATTGCTCTGTTGTGACATTTATTTATGTGCAGCCCCGTTGTAGAACACATCATAGATATATATTGTCCCATTGTGGCAATTGTTACGCGACCTCGAGTGGTGTTAGTGGGACAATGATGACATATCCTTGGGTGTAAGTCCACAATCTGCTCATGGTTTGTTTATTATTGTCCCCTTTGTGGTAGTTATTTATGTGGTTCCGTTGTGATATTTATTTATGTGGCCCCGTTATAGTACTTATTTACGCAGTCCCGTTTGACATTTCTTGATAATACATATTTTAATTATCCTCGTGTATTTTTATAAATTGTAAAATTTTCCTAAATTCTCATCATCGATATTTATTTTATTGGACACTCCTATAAATATGTAATGTATTAATTATGTAGGATTTCGTAAAACCAACTAAGATGAGTATATTTAATCCCCACTGAGCACGTGGTTTTGTTCACCCATTAATTTCAACTATTCAGATAGTATTTGGTATTGTTTGGAGAATAAGGAGCGTTGTTGATCACTCCTCAAGAACTTTAGATCGTGTTGATTTCGGAGTTATCTGACTTATATCTTAAATTATCAGACTATGTCATAATTATAAGATGCATGTTGATTGGACCATAGCTTTATATTACTTATTTAATCAAAATAGGTTATCACATATAACAGTGGGTATATATATTATAATAACATTTTTCATATATATTATATATTTCTTTATGTTTTAATGTCTTCGGTGCACGTTTTCACTGGTTTTCTTTCATTTTTGGCCAGTCTTTAAATCAATTTTATTTTATATTATTTAATTAAAAATCATTAATTCCATTTTTGGATTGTGACATCTTCTTTCACATGTGTTTTAATAATATTGTATAATTAATATTTAATTACAAATAAATTATTATAAAATAATTATCGATCATAATTTTTATATACATAAAAATTAAGTGTTTTTTTTTTCTAAAACGTTACTTAAGATTTTATTTTTCTTTCTAAAGCGACATATAAGATTTTTTTTTTATTTTAAAAAATACAAATTCTATTTATAATTAAATTTATCCTCAAATATCTTATTATTATAAAAAAAATATCATTTAAATTTTACTCAACACCCAAAAACAAACTCCACGCTAGTTTATAAACAAAAATTAAATAGAAAGTTTACTTCACTATTGAATTCAAATCTCTCAACTAAACTTGAGAATATGTAATTTTTCCATCAAACAAACAAACAAGCACAAACTGAAGGAATATTTCAGAATTATTCTCGGAAATTACAATGCTAGCATTCAAATCAATGATTTTTTTTTTTTTTTTAAAAAAAGCAAATTAAACTTGCAATCAGATTAATTCCATTGAGTTTTTGCTGAAAGTCAGAAATCTCATACTCCAAACACTACATTGGTGAATACTCCAAGAGCTATATTCCCCACAATCTTAAACATTTTCCTGCGAAAACGACCCCCGCCACCACCGCCAGCAGCCTCCTGCTGCTGCTGCTGCGGCTGATAGTGATACATCGGGTTGTACGGACTGAAACCAAATGCCACGGCGTAACCATAATTATAAGCACCAAAATATGGTGCCTGGTACGGATAAGCATAAGCACTTGTACTAGACGATGGAACCCCATAAGCATTATAAGCACCAAAAGCAGGCGGTGCTGCTGCAGCTGGAGAAGCAGCCGGTTGCCGAATTGATCGAGATCGAGACGTTGACGACGTACCGCTATCACTACTACTAGATGGTGTTAAAAGACACTCGAGATGAATATCAACTCTACAAATCCCACATCTGTAGCGCCAAGAAGTGCACTCATTTCTACAAACCGCGCAGCAAGAAGAGGAAAACGGCTGCAGCTTCAAGGGGTGCGCTCGGTCCAGGACGTGACGCACTTGCTGAGGCAACTGGGTGCACAAAGGGTGCACGTCAAACTCACACAGCTTGCACCTGTAGAAAAGGCCTTCAATGGAGTCACCGCACACATCGCAGATGCGCTCGTTCTGGCGCGTGGCTTGTGACATGCGTTGGACGAGGTTCAGCTGGTGCTGTGAGTGCATGAATGAGGAGAGGGCCATGGGGCAGGTGCCGCAGTATTCATGCAGATCAAAGTCACAGTCATGGCATCGGAACCTCGTGCCGGTTCCTAGAGTCTTGCATCCATCACAGAGGTACTCGTTATCGTTACTTATTTCTAATAATTGATGGTTCGGATGTGTAAAATGCTCTATGCTCTTCTGATGCAATGGAGTCATTTTTCTTTTTGGATGCTAAAACTAACAAAGGAAACACGGTTAAAGAAGAAAAATTGCAGAAAGGCTACAAGCTCAACTTTGTTTAGTAATGAAGTCAAGCACTCCTTGCAAGTTACAATTTTGTGGGTAGTGCAACTTGAGCAATTTTATCATAAAGTTGACTAGCAAGAAACATTTTTTTAAAGAGGAGACTTTTACCAACCCTCATAATTCATGGACATGAAGCAATGACATGAAATTACTATGAAAATGAAAATGAAAATGACAAGGATTGAAGAAGTAAATATTTCAATAAAGTTGAGAATATGATATTGTTAGTAGAGAAAATCGCTTTAGGACGAACGAGTATATGAAGGATGAAAAGGAAAGACGTATATCGTCCAAGGACGAACGAATCTATGAAGGACGAAAAGGAATGAAGAGGCAAAGGCATAATCTCCCAACAAATGAGGGACTATGAAGGGAAAATGGACGATCACCATAAGAACATGTATTTTGCAGTCGATCCCACGACCTAGTGGTTAAACAGTAATCCCCACGATCTAAGAGCACAACTCAGCAGTTAAATGCACGATCTAGCGGTTACATTCAAGCATGAAACGTGGAAGTCCTTGAACCTAGGGAAGCAAAACCGCTCAAGCGATTGGCTAGACTCTTCACTATAAAAGGTTCAGGCGTGGGAAGAAGCAAAAAAAGAAAAAATGAAGACTCATACCGAGTAATGTATTTTAATTTCTTAGCTTTGTAATTTGTAGAATTGTAATTTGTGTGATTATATCCCTTTGAGGTATTTTCGCAGAATCAAACACCCATTGCTGGGACTTTGTCTCGGAAGGTTTGGACCTTACACGCGCATTGATAAAAAATTGTGCAAACAATTTTTGGCGACCACAGTGGGAGATTCGGTGCAAGAAGTGAAGATGCCTCCGAAAAGAAACACTCAGACTGGATCAAGTACATATGAAGAGGGATTGGAGCAAACCAACCAGCCCCACGTTCCAACGGTAGTAGGTCATTTTGAGGGTCTAGCAGAAGCAAGCCGATATGACACTATGCGAGGGTTTAGCCCTAACGTGATTCGTGCCTTGTTCGGCGAGTTCACCTAGGATGTTGTCGAACAAGTTAGGCTTCAAAACGCTCACATCATAGATAAGTTTACTTCGGCTAGTAATTCGCATTACGAAAACATGGCCAAACACATGAGCTCATTAAATGAGTTAATGGCCAAATATGTGAACGGGGGATAGCCCCACCATGGACTACGCCTCCTCTTGTACCAAGTAGTCAGGAGGCCGGTCCAAGCAATGGTCCTCATCTACAAGGGACTACTGCCCCTACGATACCCCGAGGGGAAATAAATCATGGAGGCATCGGCACATACTTAGGGCCAAACATGGTACAACATGAAGTAGTATTGCCCTAAGGTTTACAAGGGCAGGGTCACGACCATGTCCCATTTGTGAGATGACCACAACCACCACCTGTAGGAGTGTCATTCAATGGCAATGATATGTTAAGAGAACAAATCACCGAGATTCTTCAGAATCAATTCGGTTTAGGGGTGAGGACGATTCAGCCAAGATATCAAAAATCTTATCCAGAGTGGATTGATTTAGCGTATCCATGGCCTAAGAATTACAAAATACCAGAGTTTTCTCTGTTTACAGTGTCAGGAGAAGTTTCCACAATATAGCACATATGGCGATTTACCCTTCAATGTGGAGAGACGAACGATTTCCATAAGCTGAGGTTATTTCACGACTCGTTTTCAGGGGTATCATTTTCCTGGTATATCAGCCTGCCGCCCAATTCGGTGGAGAATTGGCACCAAATGGAGCAGTTGTTCCATGCACAATTCTATAAAATCGAATCTGAAGTAACTCTGGCCGATTTGGAAAATTTAAGGTAGTTACCGGGAGAATGGGCCGAAACGTTCTTACAAAGATTCAAAAGCGGCTCGAGACCGATGCTAAGTGCCTTTACCAGAAAAATGAGTTTGTGAAAATCGCTCAAAACTGTCTTAGTTTTGGTCTGAAAAAGAAGTTTCAAGATCGAGAATTCTGGGACCTCCCCCAACTCACCACTAGTGTGGTGCGATATGAACGGTTATTGAGGGAGGAATAACAAATGAAGAACTCTAGTAAGGGAACCTATTATAGGAATGCAAACTATGAAATATGCGAAATGAACGTCGAATCGACTGACTTATGCTTAGCCGAATTAATTAAAGAGAAGCCATACGTCTGCAAGACGTGGGCTGAACCACGAACCGAATTAGAGAAAGATAAAAAGAGCAGAAATTTTTCTTTTGACATCACTAAGGTTGATGCCATATTTGATCAATTATATAAAGATAAGCAAATTAGGTTGAGCGACTGCCACAAGTTACCAAGCCCAGAACAAATCAGTGGCAAAAAGTACTGTAAGTGGCATAATGCATAGTCTCATTCAACTGACAGTTGTCTTGTTTTTCGAAATGTATTGCATGACGCCATAGAATCTGAACGAATAATGTTCGAGAAAAAGATGGCGGTGGACGAAAACCCTTTCCCAAAGCCGTTGGAGTTGAATATGATTAGCTCTGACCTCACTAAAATGAATTTTCCAAAATTCAAATTGGTTCTAGATGAGGATCAAAACAACTATCGCCATATTGCTCTTGAAAGAATAGAAACGCCCCAGGAAGGAAGAGTTCCACAAAATTTATGTGTAATTGCCAGAACAGTATTGAGTGGATGAAAGAGTTGGAAGAAACCTGTGAAAGGAAGCCATTGAAAAAAGAGCCGATAGTATGGCAGCCAAGAACTTTCGCACCAATGATCTATTTAGAACATTCAAACTTCGTCCAAAATATCATGATGTTTAGGCCAAAGATTCATCAACCCAATGTATGGCATTCGTACTATCGGCCGCATTCGTATCATCGGCCAGAGAAGAACTATCCTCATGTGGATGAAATAACAAGGACACAATTGAGACGACGTCAAATGAATTACGGCCGAATGATGCGCCAAGAATGTGAAGTGAAAACTACCACTGATCATAGTCTTCCAACCAATACCCTTGTGAGGATAAATCCAACTACGAATGCCAAGGATGGCGGTGGCAAAGAGGAAATCAACACAAGTTGTAAAGAGCGTACCAAATTTGATAGACAAAAGAAACGGGATGAGATAGATGACGAAGAACCTCCCATTGTTATTCAGTTTGGTAGTATGCCTCCGGTTGTGGCCAACCATTACCTGTTGTTTGAAAAGTTTAAGGGGGGCAATAATAGGAGGAGTGAGGATGTCTACGACTGCAACGAGACAGAATTCGCAACACTCGCCATAAATGACAGAGGAGTCTCAGATGAAGAGCTCTGATGTGGAGGAAGAAATAGATATCAGAACCGAAGCACGAAGAATGGGGACAACACAAAATTAGTTTCTCAGAAAGTTATACGAGGCCGGAAACCCCGCAATAGGGACATTAGGAGAATACTTGGGGCGATCCCCATACCTCGTGCTATACGAATAGCCCAAAATAAGATGGGTGGTAACAGAGCAGAAAAATAAAGGACAATCACCAGTAATGTCTCCCGTGATAGGCCGATCACGTTGCCAGCTTCCAGATAGAACGAGGAGGAAGAGCCACCTCAAATAAATACAAATGGTGACCAAGCAATGGAAATATGAATATCATGAAAGGTGACGTTTCCAAGACCACCACAGCAAATGACAAAACATCTCTGACCACTTTATGTAAAAGCAAAGGCAAACAGAATACCCATCACCAAGGTGTTAATCGACAATGGAGCGGCCATCAACGCTATTTCAGTTATGATGCTGGGGCGATTAGCGAAATCAGAAGATGATCTCATCCTTACGGAAGTAGTGCTTACGAGTTTCAATGGAGGAGCAACGACAGTCAAATGAGTCATCTCATTAGATCTACAGGTGGGAAGCACTACTAAGACATCATTATTTTTTTATAGACGGGCCAACCACGTATAACATGCTTCTGAGACGAGATTGGATCCACGGCAGCCGATGTATTCCTTCGTCCCTTCATCAATGTCTGGTCTTTTGGAATCAGAAAGACGAAGTGGAAGTGGTACACGCTGATAATAGGCCCTTCGCAGCAGAGACAAATTCGGTTGAATATTTCATGTATGAAGGAAATTACGAGCCGGCTAGAGTGCTAAATGAAGTAGAGAATTCATCCATAGTGGTCAAAAATGATGATCCGTACACCGTAGAGTTGTTAAATGATTTATTCACACAGACAAGGCCAACTATAGTGGCTTTTGGAAGGCCAATATCTGGCCATGAAGCCAGCAATTCAAATGAAGACAAACGAACAGATTAAGGAACAAGCCGCGCTTGCGGCCACTAGAGCCATCTTAATAGCTTATGTCACAGAACGGGAAGTGGAAGCCGACGCCCAGGCTGTGATTTCAGCCTTAAGGTGGAAATTAATAACACATCAGACGGAAGATAGAATAAGAGAAGCATGTGGGGTGGATTGTTTAAAGGAAGGAAATGAATGGGACGAAGGACCTAAGGAGGAAGAAGAATACGCTCTGAATGGACGTCATAAGGCAAACATTTCAAGGGTACATGATGTTTTAGAAGAAGTGAACCTGGGAGAAGAGAACAACAAGCGCAACACTTATATCAGTAAGGAACTGGACACCGAGGTACGTGAATCGCTAATTTCTCTCTTAAGACAGTATAAAGATTGTTTTGCTTGGGATTATGACGAAATGCCTAGTTTAGATAAGGCTTTGGTAGAATATAGTTTGCCTATTATGCCGAGTCACAGGCCATATAAATAACCCCCGGAGGTTTTCACCAAATGTTATACATGGCATTAAAAAAGAAGTCGAGCACCTCTTAAAGGTAATATTCATTAGAACCATCAGATATGTAGAATGGTTGTCAAATATCGTCCATGTCATGAAGAAGAATGGGAAATTAAGAATATGTATAGAATTTAGAAATTTAAATTTGGCAACACCAAAATACCAATACCATATACCTAGAGTAGATTCCCTAGTGGACTCCACAGCAGGATACCAAATCTATTCTTTTATGGATGGATATGCAGGGTATAATCAAATCTACATCGTCGAAAATTATATCCATAAAACGGCTTTCAGATGCCCGAGTTCTCTAGGATGTTATAAGTGGGTGGTAATGCCATTCGACCTCAAAAATACCGGAGCCACTTACCAACGGGCCATGAATTTAATTTTTCATGATCTGATCAGTAATTTTGTAGAAGTTTATGTAGACGATATAATGGTAAAGTTTATGACCGAGGGCGAGCATTTTTACCACTTGACAATGGCTTTTGAGCGAATGAGGAAATTCAAACTAAAGTTAAATCCTGCCAAATGAGCTTTTGGGGTTAGTGTCGGGAGCTTTTTGGGTTTCCTAGTCCATCAGCGAGGAATTGAGATTGATGTTAATAAATCTCGGGCGATCATGGAAGCCAAACCACCCCGGAACAAAAAAGAGTTGCAAAAGTTCCTAGGGCAAGTTAATTTTTTAAGAAGGTTCATTTCAAATTGTGCAGGAAAAAATAAAGTTTTCTCGTCCCTACTAAGGCTAAAAGAAAAAGACGAATTCGTCTGGACCGAAGAACATCAAAAAGCTTTCGAAATCCTGAAGAACTATTTATCAAAGCCGCCGGTGATGGTACCCCCTGTGCCAGGACGACCAATGAAGCTTTACATAGCTGGAATGATCACAAAGGACGATAACACATGTGTGGAAAGAGCCATTTATTATCTCAGCAGACAATTGTTGAAATATGAATGTAATTACTCTTCAATAGAGAAATTGTGTTTGGCTTTGTATTTCACGTGTACTAAATTACGCGCCTACCTTATGCCGACCATTGTGTATCTAATTACAAAAATCAATATAGTGAACTACATGTTTTCTCGTCCCATTTTGCATTAAAGAGTAGGATTTTGGTCTCTATCATTGTCCGAATTCGACATACGACATGAGCCCCAAAAGGCCGTAAAAAATCAAGCCCTTGTAGATTTTTTAGCTGATCACCATTGTTTAAGCACCACTAAAGAAATGGGAATAGAAATAGACGAGTTCAGTTTAAAACCATGGACGATGTATTTTGATGGATCTAGCACATAAAAAAGAGCTGGAATGGGAATAGTTCTGGTCAGTCTGTTGGGAGAATCATTCTGTTTCATTATCAAGTTGGACGAATGTTGCACCAAAAATCAGGCCGAATACGAGGCTTTGATATTTGGGTTAGAGGTGTTCATTGATATGAGAGTGAAACACGTGTCCATTAAGGGAGATTCGCAACTAGTGATCCAAAAAGTGACGGGGGCCTTTAAGTGCCAGAGTCCGTCGGTCATGGCGCTGTCAGATATAGCTAAAGAGTTGGTGGATCAATTTGACTTCATAGAGCTGTAGCATGTCTCAAGGACAAAGAATGAGATGGCTAATGAACTAGCCCAAGCAGCCTCAGGGTATAAACAGACAATCATAGATGGCATATACAAGATAAATGAGGCCAAACCAGCCCTGGTAAGACGAAGGAATGTGATGGACGTTATGGCCACCGAAAACCAAGATGAAGATCAAAATGAGGACGACTGGAGGAAAAAGATTAGAGAATTCTTAAAGCAACTAGAAAATGGGAAAGATCGAAAGCTAAAACTAAAAGCCTTGAAATTTTTGGTATCAGGAAATGTATTGTATAAAAAACGCCAGGATGGTTTATTGTTGAAATATGTAGGACCATCAGAAGCCAATACCATTATGGCCGAAGTGCATGAAGGGTTTGTGGGGCTCACCAGGCTAGAGTGAAGATGAGATGGTTAATCATAATGAGCGGATACTATTGGCAAAAAATGGGAGAATCATGCATATTGTACGCTAAGGGATGCGTGACTTGTCAGAAGCATGGGCCCATTCAAAGAGCACCAGCGATAGAAATGGTCCCCGTTATTAAGTCGTGGCCATTCATGGGATGGGCGATTGATTTAATAGGAAAAATCTACCCTGCATCTATCAAAAGACACACCTTCATCATCGTCGCAACAGATTTCTTCACCAAGTGGGTGGAAGCAATCCCGGTAATAGAAATTTCTCAATAGCAAATCATCAAGTTCATAAAAGAGCATTGTGGGACACAGATACTGGGCGACACATGCTTTTCCGGGCTCACGGCCCGGTTGGGAGTATGGAGTAGCCCGCGGGGGACTAAACCAGAGAATAATGGAGTCGCCACCTGGTGTGAACCGGGAAAATGAGATTTAAGGCCGCACTCACCCCTCGTAAGGGAAGACCTCAAACCATTGGGTTCGGAATGGTCCCTTACTTATGCCACTTGTAATAAAATGATTTGTGCAATAATCTTACCAAGCCTAAGCAACATATTTCCAAGGATAAGTCACTCCTAAGTTTGCATGCATAGGTACAAAGCTCATATCTGAGTTTACATATAACATATTTTCATGCTTGCATACAACCTATTTGTATATAATCTATGTCCGAATTCATGCATAAAGATAAATTGACATACGGAAGACATACAATTTCACATTGGTAGGCACAAAAGCGCAAACACATAGCCTTCATATAAGCATGCATATTAAGGAAAGACACTTAAGCGCATAATAGAAATAGATAACTAAAGAGGTAAGACAAATACATGAGGTAAAAAAGAGATAACTATATGCTAAGATAGACATGTCGTGATGTGATACAGGAGGACATGTTTACCGTGAGCGTTCGTGTGGCGTTTGTATACACGTTCGAATGGTAAACAGAAGGTTCGTGTTCGTATAGCGTTTGATAACGCGTTCGAACGGGACCAGACAGAAAACATGCATTCGTGTGGCGTTCTGAAACGCGTTCGAACGGGGTCACAGCAGCGACCTCCAAAATGCAGTAAACAACATGACACATACATCGACGGATGAATAGATTGTAGGGGTTTCTAAGGGGTGAGTCCGGTAACGCAGCGGAAGCGGTGAAAATCCGATTTTCAGATTTCAAAAATTTTTCTCGGATTAATTAAATAAACATATTTATTTAACATTCCAATAATCAAATTATGAAAATAAATTCAATAAATCATATTTAAGTGAATTTACCGAAATACCCTTACTTTGTATTTTTGTCCATTTTAGTCCGAAATTGATCAAATCAATTTTGAATGATTCTAAATCATTTCCAAGATGAACTTAGCATGTTCAAAACATCAAAACACCAAAGCAACCAAAATCCCCAAAAATTGACTCAAAGCCGTGAGCACCTCCAAAAGGGGGGGGGGGGGTTTGTGCATTTTGTCATTTCATGCATCAAAACACATCAAGATGTAATCCAATGATCATGAAACTTTATATGCATCATATACACACACAAATATACAACATATATGAAAACCCCCAAATTTGGAATTAGTTAAGAACCCTAATTTTTCAATTCCACAAATTGGACAAATTAGACCAAATACATTAAATCAATTACTTCAATCATCATTCTTCCATCCAATCCAAGTCTCAACACAATTAAACAACTCAAGATCAAATCTAGGTCAACCTGTCTATGAACACCTACATGTCTATACTAGTCTCCAAGACTAATGGTTCATTGAGAAACCATTGGAATCATATATTCCAGTATACGACATGTACCGGTCTCAACGGGTTTACTATACTGACCAAGTAGTGTAAACCTTGACCAGGAACTGTCTGAGAATGACAACGTCATGATACTACTCAATGTCCGTTACGACGCTTTTGCAACTGTATCATGACTAATCATTCTAGGGTCATTACGTCTTTACCATTTAATAAGATAAATTATATTATAGAAACTGCATATATTATTCATAATAATATGTTTTACAGAAGTATTTAACAGAAATACAACCGGGAATTGGCGCTCTGAGCACCAACCCCAACAAAATCTCCCACTTGCTCTAGTGCCAATATCGATTGTATCTAATACCCATCGACTCCACGTGTTTATCAAACAACTTCGGAGGTATGGCCTTCGTCAGCGGGTCTGCTACATTATCTTCACTCGGTACCTTGCACACGACAATATCCCCTCGTGACACGTTCTCTCGAATGATGTGGTACTTGCGTTCCACATGCTTCGACTTCTGATGTGCCATCGGTTCCTTTGCTTGCGCAATGGCTCCAGTATTATCATAGTATAACGGAATCGCATTCTCGATACTTGGGACAACTCCCAATTCTGTGATAAAGTTCTTTATCCACACAGCCTCTTTTGCGGCTTCAGAAGTTGCAATATATTCCGCCTCAGTGGTGGAATCAGCTGTCGATCCCTGTTTGGAACTCTTCCAACAAACTACACCTCCGTTAAGGGTAAAGACAAATCCAGATGTAGACTTTCTATCATCGGGATCTGATTGGAAATCGGAATCTGTATACCCATTAACCTGCAGTTCGTTTCCTCCATAAACTATTAACTTATCCTTAGTACCTTTAAGATTTTCACGCATTGAGTCTATCTCGGATTTCATGGCACTTTGCCATTTCACGGAGTCGATGTCCAACATCGATTCTCTATAGGTGAAAGGATCTGTCTCTTCAACTAAGAGAACATCCAGACTCTTATCTTGTATCAAATACAAGCGTTCAGGAGGTCTAGATACCCTTTCCGACCTACGGAGTGTGTGTGTTGAAGGTCCTTCATCTACTTGAACTGCAGGTTCCTCCGTTGGTTCGTTGTTTTCGGGTTGGACTTCATCAAGCTCAACCTGTCTATGATTACCACCTTTTGACAAAAATTCTACTTCTAGAAATTTTGCGAAGCGAGCTACGAACACATTTCGATTTATGTCGCATCAAATACACATAACCGTACCGTGACAAATCATCGGTAAAGGTAACGAAGTACGAATAACCACTGTGAGCAGTTTGACTTAGTGGACTACATACATCAGAATGTACGAGTTCCAGTAAGTTAGTGGCGCGGTGTCCAACACCAGAAAATGAGGCTTTGGTCATCTTACCCTGAATATTGGATTCACAAGTTGGATAGGATTCAATGGTAAGATCTGATATCAAACCATTCCTAACCAATTGGGTAAGGCGTTTAACGCCAATGTGACCAAGTCTCATATGCCAAAGTTCAGTATTATTAATTACAGGTAAACTACGTTTATTAACTCTAGTATTTAATATATCTTTTGAAGTTTGCAATGTATAATGACCATGCTGGTTTGGACAACAAATGATCTGAATATTATTTTTATCATATAAATACAAAGAACTATTCTTAATATTAATACAAAAGCCTTCTGTATCTAATACAAAAAGTGATATAATATTTGCGACACATCCCGGTACAAAATGACAGTCATATAACAAAAGTGTCCCATTCGGCAATGAGATCTCGCATACTCCCACTGCAACTGCATCCAAAGAGTCTCCACTCCCGAACCGCAACTGCATCTCTCCAGGCTTCAGTTTCCTACTTTCCTTCAGCACCTGCAACGAATTGCAAATGTGAATGGGACAAGCAGAATCTAAAATCCAGCTGGATGTAACGGCTTCACAAGCCAAAGATAAATCAATAACTGGAAAAATAAAAGTACATGATGTAGAAGCTCTGTCTCTCCTTACTTGGGCAATGTAATCAGGACAGTTCCTTTTCCAATGCCCGACTTTGCCGCAGTGGTGGCATTTGTCTTCAGAAGCCCTTTTGGGCTTTGCGATCTTCGCATGTTGTTGAGGACCAAAAGCCTTCTTCTTCTTCTTGCCTTTCTTGTTATTTCCCTTGGACCATCCTTGGGAAGAAGCCGAAAGAGAAGTAGTTCTAGGATGGCGAGTCGGTACTCCCTTCTTAAGGTCCTCTTCTGCCGTGAGCAACATCCTATGTAGCTCATGGCAGGTACAGACAGTCCCATGCATGTTGAAGTACATCACGAACTGGCGAAATGAAGCTGGTAGTGAACCAAGAATGACACTCCTACCGAGAATGTCATTCAAGATGAGATTATGTTGCCTCAATTGATCGATCAAATCGATCATCTTAAGAACATGTGGGCTAACATTATGCCCCTCATTCAGACGCGCATGGAACAGTTCCATGGCGACTTTGTGAACAATCACTTGTTCCTGGTTCTCAAACGATTGTCTCAATCGCGTCATCATACTATAGGAATCTAACATACCATAGTACTGTTGCTTGAGTTTCGGAGACAGTGAACTAAGGATGTATGATTTAACCCTTAAATCATCATCCTTCCAAGTTTCAAAAAACTTGGCGTTCCTCCTCCGAAGCATCCGCACCCACTGCAAGGGGCAACGGACCCTCAAGAACATAACCCAGCTTTTCGGAATCGAGGACAATCCTCAAATCCAATTCTCAGTTTGCAAAGTTCTCAGCGCCTTTCAGTTTGTTCGCATCAAGCATACGCGCAAACTGATTTGTGGATTGTGCCGCCATCGCCAATCTATCATATAGATCACGAAAAACGATTAGCAGAAATAAAGCAGTTTCATATAATATCAAAAGCATAAACTAGATCATGGATTTTTTAATCTAATATGCCCCTCCCACTAAATCATACAATACTGTAATCCCAAAACAGAATACAAATATTTAATAATTAAATTAAATACTAATAGTGAAAAGTGGATCCCGTGAATATATTTCGGCTCACAGCAGAGGCACGGTCTCGCCTACGTATATTCATCAGGTAAACAACTCATTTGTCAATCATTCACTAATGACTCCTAAGTATCTGGTCCTGGCCGTTTCTCGTTGTCGTGCGAAGGCAGGCCCACAAGGAGACGTACCAAGGTTAAACTCGTCAATAGTAAACTCAAGTTACTTACGTAATCCTGACAGCTATGGCACGTTCAGAATTCCGCTTTTACTTGAATTTACCTAGTATCTGATATACATCCGGTATAAATAAATCTTTATCGGCTACACCCTCACAGCAGAGGCACGGTCTCGGATGTAGTCACAAAGAAGTATTCATAAACCGTATTGACAAGACGGACCATATAACATGCATCAAATACATAATTACATTCAAACCTTATTAATTATGGATTTTCCGCTAAGTGTCATACACCCTAAATCTAACCAATTTAGATCCTAATAAGCATGCATAAAGTCTAGAAAACATGATTAAACATTGATTCAAAAAAGGCTAATCATATTAGGTGGCCTAGAATCAGACTTGCTCTGATACCATTTTGTAGGGGTTTCTAGGGGGTGAGTCCGGTAACGCAGCAGAAGCGGTGAAAATCCGATTTTCAGATTTCAAAAATTTTTCTCGGATTAATTAAATAAACATATTTATTTAACATTCCAATAATCAATTATGAAAATAAATTCAATAAATCATATTTAAGTGAATTTACCGAAATACCCTTACTTTGTATTTTTGTCCATTTTAGTCCGAAATTGATCAAATCAATTTTGAATGATTCTAAATCATTTCCAAGATGAACTTAGCATGTTCAAAACATCAAAACACCAAAGCAACCAAAATCCCCAAAAATTGACTCAAAGCCGTGAGCACCTCCAAAAGGGGGGGTTTGTGCATTTTGTCATTTCATGCATCAAAACACATCAAGATGTAATCCAATGATCATGAAACTTTATATGCATCATATACACACACAAATATACAACATATATGAAAACCCCCAAATTTGGAATTAGTTAAGAACCCTAATTTTTCAATTTCCACAAATTGGACAAATTAGACCAAATACATTAAATCAATTACTTCAATCATCATTCTTCCATCCAATCCAAGTCTCAACACAATTAAACAACTCAAGATCAAATCTAGGTCATCTAAGAGTGGGTCAACAACTCTAGATTAGCAACATGGTTTCCAAAACCTTAAAAGAATCCTTACAACTACAATAGTCACAAGTTTCCTTCATAATACATGCTCAACACTTCAATTAAAACTACCATCAACAAAAACACAAAGAAATAAAGAAGGAATTAATCTAAGAACATCACATGTTGAAGCCTAGAACCTAAGGAACATATTCCTCTCTAATAGCAAGTGTGAAAAACTTACTAAAATTCCAAGCTTTCTTTAATCTTTCTTTCTTTCTCAAGCTTTCTTTAAGTTTCATCAATGGAGTTTTCTCTTTCTTTAAAGTGTATTATTTTTTCAATTAAATGAAATGAAAAACAATATATACTTGTAACATTTTCACCTTGGCCGAAAATCAACGGCAAATACAAGAAATTGTAATTTCAATTTCATTTCAATTATCATTTAATCAACTTGCATAAATATCAAAAAACAACTTTATTAGATATTTTATTAAAGTCAACAAAAGCAACTAATATCATTTACTTAATATATCCTAATGTAAGATATTTATATTTTAATTAATTTAATCATTTAACAATTAATTAATCAATTAATTAATCAAATACAAATATATTAAATATATGCATAATATTTACATTAAATATTAAAAACATATATTCATTTAGGATATAATTCAAATAACTCATTTTGACTATTAATTAATGTGTATTTAAATTAATCAAGTATTAAATGTAAATACACAATAATTAGGCAAATGACTATCTAGTCCTTTTAGCACGTATCTTGCGTTTAACCTTTAAACGACTTTATAAATAATCAATATTATTTATTAATGTTGCTCTAGTGCTCTACGAGTATGTTTCATTATTGAGACTCTCTAGATTCAGGTATATCCGTCACGAAATCAAATTTCGTGTCCATAATCTATCCACCCGTAGATTATGACGATCACGGATAATCTCGCTGAACCATACAGGTCGAGGTCATGGAAAATGTATATTCCTCCGTCACAGGTATCCGGATAAATCCCAGAGATATAGATGTAAACGTCAAATCTCTATCGGGATTATCCAGTCGACTATTCTATTAGCAATCTCTAAAAGAATGTTTAGAACTAGCTTCTAAACTTTACCACGGGCCCATGGTTTTATCTGATTGCTAATCATATGGACTACCTATGCTCTGATACACAGAACTGACGGATCCTATCTTGATACACATAGGACACCCTGAGGATCTATCTACACCCAACGAACAGGCGGAGGTCTGATCT
Organism: Zanthoxylum bungeanum; assembly: GCA_019454045.1. Lineage (NCBI taxonomy): Eukaryota > Viridiplantae > Streptophyta > Magnoliopsida > Sapindales > Rutaceae > Zanthoxylum > Zanthoxylum bungeanum. Next base: position 10,209 of record SKCR01010935.1, on the reverse strand, counting down.
AAATACATCGGTGACGTGACTGCCGTCTAAGTGTAGAAGATGTCTCATATGCCCACAATGGCATCTCAAGTCTAAGAATCACAAGTGCTACTCAACCCAAGAAGAGTCTTATTGACGCTGGTGTACCATCCATTAAGAATCTTCGGTCAGTCGTTCAGTGTTTATCCGCTATAAACACCTACATGTCTATACTAGTCTCCAAGACTAATGGTTCATTGAGAAACATTGGAATCATATATTCCAGTATACGACATGTACCGGTCTCAACGAGTTTACTATACTGACCAAGTAGTGTAAACCTTGACCAGGAACTGTCTGAGAATGACAACGTCATGATACTACTCAATGACCGTTGCGACTCTTTTGCAACTGTATCATGACTAATCATTCTAGGGTCATTACGTCTTTACCATTTAATAAGATATATTATATTATAGAAACTGCATATATTATTCATAATAATATGTTTTACAGAAGTATTTAACAGAAATACAACCGGGAATTGGCGCTCTGAGCACCAACCCCAACATAGATGACATCTAATAAATAATAACGGGCTTAAAGTGCGGCAAAGCATCGTGGTAAATAATTTTAACCTCTCAAAATAGAGGACCTTTAATCGCACTTACTAAGCTCATGCGCAATTAACACAATACATATATAAAAAGTAAAGACAATGATATCGGACTTCGTATACCTAATTGAACACATCTTACATTCAACTTAATATTCATCAACCGGCGCGGCAAAGCATCGTGGTAAAGGGTTTTAACCCCTCAAAATAGGGGACCTTTAATCCAACTTACTAAACCCATGCGCTCGATCACATAATGCATATAAAAATAAAGACAATAATATCGGACTTCGTATACCCGATTGAACACATCTTACATTCAACCGAATATACATCAATCGGCGCGGCGAAACATCGTGGTAAAAGATTTTAACCCCTCAAAATATGGGACCTTTAATCCAACTTACTAAGCCCATGCGCTCGATCACATCATGCATATAAAAAATAACATAAATAATATTGGACTTCGTATACCCGATTGAACACATCTTACATTCAACCGAATATACATCAACCGGCGGGCAAAGCATCGTGGTAAAGGATTTTAACCCCTCAAAATATGGGACCTTTAATCCAACTTACTAAGCCCATGCGCTCGGTCACATCATGCATATAAACAAATAACATGCGGAAATCAAGTAGCGAATAATAAACAAATCAAAACAATATAAAACGAAATATGGCCGTTTACTCAAGTGGTACGTGGAGTTGTATCCCGAGTACAGATCATACTACCGTCCATTCAGAATCGGTTATGAAATTTATGTCCGGGTTTCCATCCTATATACCACGAGAGGCGACACATTTTTCATTTTATTCAAGGGCCACAACATACACCATTTCACATGCATTTTTTATCTATTCAAAGGCCACAACATGCATCACTCCATAATAATCATGCAAACGAAACTCAATAAATAATAAAGATATAACTGAGAACGGATGTGAAAAGTATCCTCAGGTCTAACCTTTTATGTCGACTTTCGGACTCACGTTTCACGGTGATCGGAAGGGCCAAAGCTCCGCAACTTCTCCGGTTAACTGGTTCAACGCTTTAGCTCGCTGTTTTGCTGTTTTGGTCATTGTTTTCACTCCGTTTCCTGCTGTCTTGGACTGCAGTTTCTGGTTACTGTTTTAGGTGTGTTTCGGGGGCTGTTTTAGAGGCTATGAGGGTGCGGTTTTGGAGATTAACTTTGCAGTTTTGGAGGCTTGTGGCGTGAAATATGGGCTGTTGCAGGGCTGTTTTGGGTGCTGAGTGTTCTATGCGAGGCTATTTCTGGTCAGAAGGGGCGCTGAATGGTGAGAGAACTGGGTGTTGTTTTGTGTCGGTATGCTCAGTTTGTAGTGGGTGTGTGGCGTGGTTTGAAGCTGATCGTGAGGAGGCTGTGAGTGATGGTGGGGTGCTACGTGTGAGTATGAGGCAAGGCTTCTGAATGTTTTGAGGGCTAGTTGTATTTATGCGTTAAAGAGGCGTTGGCTTGTGATGGACGAGGGGCTTTGTGAAGGCTTTATGGCGTGAGGCAGGTGGTGCATGGGGGTTGGATGCGTTGATTTGGCTAAGGGCAGTGTGTGATCATGGCGTGCCTGTGTCAAGCCGTGTGTGTGTGTTCAGTGAGAGGGGGACGTGTGGAGGGTGCAAGGGCAGTTGATATTTTTGTTGTGAGTGCCGTGAATCTTCCAGTGAGAGAAAGCTGCAAGTTCAACAAGGGTTTTGAAGAGTGTTAGGGTTTATTATTCTTTTTGTTTTTGCCGTGAGTGAGAGAGATTGAGGAGAGGGTTGGCTTTGGTTTTGGGTTGTTTATATAGACAAAGGCTAGGGCTTCCCCTTGTCTCACAAGGAATAGATTGGATTTGGTGTCAAACAAGGAAAGGATTTGATTGATTGGGGGGACAAATTTTGGTGAATTAGGAAGGTTGAATATTTGATTTATCTTGTTTAGGCATGATATTGGTTAAGTAAGGTATATAATATTTGTGATTTATCTTAATTATATATGATTTAATTTAATGTTTTCTTTAATTTAGTATATAATATTTTGGATTAGGAAGTTACAATATTTTAATTTGGTAAATGACTTAATTAATATTTTATTTAGTTAATATTTAATTTAATTAATATTTAATTTAATTTGGGTGTATTTTAGAGGCCATGGGCGTGTGGGCCTAGGTGGGCTAGGTGTTGTGTTCGTTTGGTGAGTGGGTTTGGGCCAACGTTAAATGGTTCTGGGTTTTTTAGGCCAAATGTGCTTTAAAACGGAGGTCCAACGAGCGAGCTTGGAGCTAAACATGCGGATAAAATTTAACAAAATGTCGATTCCCTTCCGACAACCGTTTCCCGCAACTTCATCGACTAAAAAGGTAGTGCCTCCAAATGAGACTCATCATAGGGACTCACATGCAAAAATGCAGTGCCTACAGTCGCCCCCACTTTGATGGGACTTGTGTAATGTGTAACAGTGACAATCCTATCAAAGTTATGCAATATATTTTCACTTACCTGGCTCGCCAGCTGCCACTTGACTTTCCATGTGTTGAGTTGAGTTGATTTGGTGGTGAGGTGCTGCGACCCATGGTTCATTCCCGAACCGTGCTCCATTTTTGGAGTGTCATTTTAGGCATCTGTTGTGTGTGCTCCATTTTGGAACACCATTTTCGGCATATGTTGCGTGTGCTCCATTTTGGAACGCCATTTTCGGCATTTGCTGTGTGTGCTCCATTTTGGAACGCCATTTTCGGCATCTGTTGTGTGTGCTGCATTTTGGAACGCCATTTTCGGCATTTGCTGTGTGTGCTCCATTTTGGAACGCCATTTCGGCATCTGTTGCGTGTGCTCCATTTTGGAACGCCATTTTCGGCATTTGCTGTGTGTGCACCATTTTGGAACGCCATTTTCGGCATCTGTTGTGTGTGCTCCATTTTAGAACGCCATTTTCGGCATTTGCTGTGTGTGCTCCATTTTGGAACGCCATTTTCGGCATCTGGTGTGTGTGCTCCATTTTGGAACGCCATTATCGGCATTTGCTGTGTGTGCTCCATTTTGGAACGCCTTCGACATCTTTGCGTTGTGCTACATTTTGGAACGCCATTTTCGGCATTTGTGTGTGTGCTCCATTTTGGAACGTCATTTTCAGCATCTGTTGCGTGATGAGATGGTCTTTACCGCTACAATCCTGCGAACAAAATAAAAATTATATGTACATGATATGTATGCATGTATACATGGATGCATGATGCTGATGTGGGCTTCGACCCTGGGACTCATCCTCAAACTGATGCTGATGTGGGTCTCGGCCCTGGACTCATCCCCAAACTGATATTGATGTGGGCTTCGGCCCTGGGACTCATCCTCAAACCGATGCTGATGTGGGCCTCGGCCCTGGGTCTCATCCCCAAACTCATACTGATATGGGCCTCGGCCTTGGGACTCATCCCCAAACTGATGCTGATGTGGGCCTCGGCCCTGAGACTCATCCCCAAACTGATACTGATATGGGCCCCGCCTCCAGAGTGACGTTGATATGGGCCTACCCCCAAAATGATACTGATATGGGCCTCGCCCCCAAACTGATACTGATATGGGCCTCGCCCCTAGCTGATACTGATGTGGGCCTCGCCCCAACTGATGCTGATATGGGCCTCGCCCCCAAACTGATACTGATATGGGCCTCGCCCCCAGCTGATACTGATGTGGGCCTCGCCCCCAACTGATACTGATGTGGGCATCGCCCCCAAACTGATACTGATATGGGCCTCACCTCAAACTGATACCGACGCGGGCCTCGCCCCAAACTAATACCGATATGGGCCTCGCCCCCAGCTGATACTGATGTGGGCCTCGTCCCCAACTGATGGTGATATGGGCCTCACCCCCAAACTGATACTAATATGGGCCTCGCCCCAACTGATACTGATGTGGGCCTCGACCTTCGGGACTCATCCCCAAAATGATACTGATGTAGGCCTCGGCCCTGAGACTCATCCCAAACCGTTACTGATGTGGGCCTCAGCCCTGGGACTCATCCCCAAACTGATGCTGACATGGGCCTCAACCTCAGACCGATACTGATATGGGCCTCGCCCCAAACTGATACTGATATAGGCCTCGCCCCCAGCTGATACTGATATGGGCATCGCCCCAAACTGATACTGATATGGGCCTCGCCCCAAACTGATGCTAATATGGGCCTCGCCCCCAGATGATACTGATATGGGCCTTGCCCCAGACTGATACTGATGTGGGCCTCGCCCCCAAATGATGCTGATATGGGCCTTGACCCCAGCATATACTGATGTGGGCCTCACCCCCAACTGATACTGATATGGGCCTCGCCCCCAGCCAATACTGATGTGGGCCTTGCCACAAACTGATACTGATGTGGGCCTCGCCCCCAACTGATACTGATATGGGCCTCGCCCCCAGCTGATACTGATGTGGGCCTCGCCCCAACTGATACTGATATGGGCCTCGCCCCAAACTGATACTGATATGGGCCTTTCCCCCAACTGATACTGATATGGGCCTCGCCCCCAGACTGATACTGATAAGGGCCTCGCCCATGTGATTTATTTCTGAAAACTGCTGACATTGTAATGTTGCCGCTTCTGGTTGGCTTGCATTTGACGCTTTCTCTTTTCCTCATTTGAAACCTGTTATTACAAAACAGAACAAACACAAAAGGATGAAAATATGTTACGTGTATGCATGCATGCATGAATGAATTTTCTATTCCGTTGGGTTAGGTCTTCTACCAGTCCTCCTGGTGATCGCTCGGCCTTTTCTTCCTCAGGCGAAATACTACTTCAATATATCCATGTTGATTGGCTCGGTGAACTCATCCCCCTCCGAATCTGGTAGTCTTACTGCCCCGTTCCCCATTTTCCGAATGGCTATCATATCTTCTGCTTGCTTCTTTCGGGAATTCCCCGTGTTCTAAACATTGCTGAGTATCATAGTACCAGGGTTGAATGCTTTTGTCAAACATACTCATGTTGCAGGTTGGAGGGAGAGACTCAGACAAGTAAACGAAATGAACGTCTTTATTATCATTTAAGAAATGGTTCGAACAGGTAGACCAAATCAATGTCTATATTAAAATGTGGGATCAAATAAACTAGGAGGAACAACTTCATCTTTCGCAGCATTGCCTTTTTTCTTGACCTACGGTTCTTCACTGTCATCCCCTATCTCCATGTAAGAAGCTTGGTGGTTAAGGGTTTGGAGGACAAAAGTTTCGAGCAATCCAGAGTTGATCATATAGGTGGGTGGTGGAACGGAGTGGTAATTTGGTAGGGGGTTCCAATATGTGTTGGGTTGTTCTTTCTCAGGATCGGGTATTTTATGGGCATCAATGAGGTTTTGGATTTCATGCCTAAGGCGGGTGCAGTTGTCATTTCGTGACCTCTCCTCTGATGGAAGTGACAATACGGGCTTAGGTCAAGGTTGTGTGGTATAGGATCTGGAAGTGGTTTAGGCTCTAAGGGTTTTAGGAGTCCTTATCCCTTCAACTTCTCAAGCACCTTAGATAACGACTTCCCCAGGTTAGAAAAATGCCGATTATTGATGGCAGCAACCTCGGTAGTAGCGGGTTTAGTCTCAGAATGCCCCCCAAAAGTTCTTCTATTCTGGCCATAAAACTTTCTGTTTTCAGCCTCCTCTTCTTCAATATCCATTACAGTCTCTCTCAACTGTCGGAAATCAGTAATCATGGAGGCCATCCTCATCAGCTTACCATAAATAGAGGGCTTGGTGCCCTTGATAATCATCTTAATTTGGTCTTTCTCTGAAGGCCGAGTCTGCATTTTCAAAAGCTGGCTTCTCCAGCGATCCACATACTCTTTGAAACTTTCCTCTAGCTTCTGTTTAGTGTTCTCCAAATCACGGAGTGACAAGTCAATCTCTAAGTCTGTAACATATTGCTTCAGAAAAGCATCAGCTAGTTCTCTCCAATCTTCTTTAACCTTCTTCTCAAGGCTATGATACCAAACCACATGTGCCCCCTCGAGTGACATCCCAAACATCTTTTGGACCTGGCGCTGTGATAGGCCCACTGAACTCATGACTGAGACATATTACTGCAGATGGACTCTCGGCTCTCCATTCCCATTAAACTTGGCCATGTCGGGCATTTTAAACTGAGCTAGCAGCTGTTCTCCGAAGGTTATTGCCTCATAATCTAACAACTCTTCATGTTTACCCCTCATTTTGCGGGTAACTGTTTCAACCTGATCCCGGAGCATCTGAAATTCTACCTGAGACCCAATCACTCTGCCTGTTGCATACTCTCCCATGTCATCATCAAAAGTGGGGATATCATCCCCCAACCCATTCAGAGGCTCCTCTCCCCTCACATTCTCAGAATTTCCCCCAGCACGGGGTACAGCCATATTTGCCATGGCGGTAGTCACGGCTTGCAACTGTTCGGTAATCTTGGCGAAACCGTTTTCCAACTGATCTATCCGGGATACCTCGTTATCAGACGTACTCATATCTGTTACCAGTCTTTTGGTGAGTCTTCACTCTTCCCCAACCCAAAGGGAATCTATGATGGCTTTTAGACACAAGAATTAACATGATGCGTGTATGTATGAAATGAATGAGATGCATGTGATACAAGGAATATATCAACTTATTAAAATTTTCACATAAATCGGCCCATCATCATTTTAGAAGCTTTTGGGCTAACTGTCATAGGAGTGAACTCGTCCCAGTTTAAATGGCCCAACAAGTTCACATCTCATGACAAAAAGTCCAACCGTATCCAAATGATAATGTTCCTACAAACATATAATGGCCCATTGGCGTTTTAGAAGCTTTTGGCCCAATCATCATAAGATATGTTCTTGCCCTAGTTTAAATGGCCCAACAAGCCCATACCTCATGACAAAAGGTCCGAATGGATCCAAACGACCATGTTCCCAAACACAAGCATACATAAATAATTTCTATAGAGTGGCCCTTCAACATTTCAGAAGCTTTTGGCCCAATTGTCATAGGATACGAACTCGTCCCAGTTTAAATGGCCCAACAAGTTCGCATTTCTGACAAGAAGTCCAACTGCATCCAAATGAGGATGGTCCACAAGCACAAGGAAATAGTTGCTATAAGACATACAACCCCGGTCTACGTGTGGGTTTGTGGGAGTGTAGACAAAGACTCTCGCCGGTGAAGGATTGCCCACAACTAGGTCTCCCCACTCAAGGGTTCGAGCGACCAAGTGAGCGCACCTTTTTTATACCTTAAGGTACGTGCCAATGAGCTATGGTGTGTGACTGACTGTCAAATGGATTTCCCGTTGTAGATTCCCCAGAGGGAGAGTGGAGCGAGGCTCTCTTAAGTACCCTAGCCTCTTAGGCTCTTATCGCTTGGTGACAGGAATAAACAACGGGTCCTCCAAGTTAGTCCATCACAATAGGCTACAAGTAAATGATTATCTAGGTTTCTTCACAGCTTTTCCTCATAGAAAGGTAGTGAATGAAGGAAGACATCAAACCATTACCCAGCCTAAACAATATGTCTTTGATTAAACCTCTTTTAACTCACAGTAGACACAGTTAATTAAAGCATAAATCATAATATTACAAGACATTATTTCGGGGCCGATTCTCTATCCCCAGTGGAGTCGCCAGACTGTGGGACACAGAAACTGGGCGACGCATGCTGTTCCGGGCTCGCGGCCCGGTTGGGAGTACGGAGTAGCCCGCGGGGGACTAAACCGAAGAATAATGGAGTCGCCACCCGGTGTGAACCGGGAAAATGAGATTTAAGGCCATACTCACCCCTCGCAAGGGAAGACCTCAAACCATTGGGTTCAGAATGGTCCTTTACTTATGCCAATTGTAATAAAATGATTTGTGCAATAATCTTACCAAGCCTAAGCAACATATTTCCAGGGATAAGTCACTCCTAAGTTTGCATGCATAGGTACAAAGCTCATATCTAAGTTTACATATAACACATTTTCATGCTTGCATACAACCTATTTGTATATAATCTATGTCCGAATTCATGCATAGAGATAAATTGACATACGGAAGACATACAATTTCACATTGGTAGGCACAGAAGCGCAAACACATAGCCTTCATATAAGCATGCATATTAAGGAAAGACACTTAAGCGCATAATAGAAATAGATAACTAAAGAGGTAATACAAATGAATGAGGTAAAAAAGAGATAATTATATGCTAAGATATACATGTCGTGATGTGATGCAGGAGGACCTGTTTACCGTGAGCATTCGTGCGGCGTTCATATACGCGTTCGAACGGTAAACAGAAGGTTCGTGGTCGTATAGCGTTTGATAACGCGTTCGAACGGGACCAGACAGAAAATATGCGTTCGTGTGGCGTTCTGAAACGCGTTCGAACGGGGTTACAACAGCGACCTCCAAAATGCAGTAAACAACATGACACATACATGGACGGATGAATATATGACATCTAATAAATAATAACGGGCTAAAAGCGCGGTAAAGAATCGTGGTAAATGATTTTAACCTCTCAATAAGGACCTTTAATCGCACTTACTAAGCCCATGCGCAATTAACACAATACATATATAAAAAGTAAAGACAATGATATCGGACTTCGTATACCCAATTGAACACATCTTACATTCACCTTAATATTCATCAACCGGCGCGGCAAAGCATCGTGGTAAAGGGTTTTAACCCCTCAAAATAGGGGACCTTTAATCCAACTTACTAAACCCATGAGCTCGATCACATAATGCATATAAAAATAAAGACAATAATATCGGACTTCGTATACCCGATTGAACACATCTTACATTCAACCGAATATACATCAACCGGCGCGGCAAAGCATCGTGGTAAAGGATTTTAACCCCTCAAAATAGGGGACCTTTAATCCAACTTACTAAGCTCATGCGCTCGATCACATCATGCATATAAACAATAACATATGGAAATCAAAACAATATAAAACAAAAATATGCGCCGTTTACTCAAGTGGTACGCGGAGTTGTATCCCGAGTACAGATCATACTATCGTCCATTCAGAATCGGCTATGAAATTTATGTCCGTGTTTCCATCCTATATACCACGAGAGGCGACACATTTTTCATTTTATTCAAGGGCCACAACATACACCATTTCACATGCATTTTTTATCTATTCAAAGGCCACAACATGCATCACTCCATAATAATCATGCAAACGAAACTCAATAAATAATAAAGATACAACTGAGAACGGATGTGAAAATTACCCTCAGGTCTAACCTTTTATGTCGACTTTCGGACTCGCGTTTCACGGTGATCGGAAGGGCCAAAGCTCCGCAACTTCTCCGGTTAACTGGTTCAACGCTTTAGCTCGCTGTTTTACTGTTTTGGTCGTTGTTTTCACTCTGTTTCCTGCTGTCTTAGACTGCAGTTTCTGGTTACTGTTTTAGGTGTGTTTCGGGGGCTGTTTTAGAGGCTATGAGGGTGCGGTTTTGGAGATTAACTTGGCAGTTTTGGGAGGCTTGTGGCGTGAAATATGGGCTGCTGCAGGGCTGTTATGAGTGCTGAGTGTTCTATGCGAGGCTGTTCTTGGTCAGAAAGGGCGCTGAATGGTGAGAGAACTGGTGTTGTTTTGTGTCGGTGGGCTCAGTTTGTTGTGGGTGGTGGCGTGG